>OMOU01052788.1:0-15000 GCA_900312585.1 Malacocephalus occidentalis | reverse complement strand
GATTATCGACAGTATTTAACAACGGTAACTGCGTTGCAAAAGTCTTGTTCTTGCAGATTTGGGAGAGAAGTCGGAAGTCTGCAGGCGCAGGACTTTGGAAACAGAATCACCGTCATACAGTTTCTCCCTAGTGTATGGTCGGTCATGCACAGCAATACCCAGGAATACAACTGGTCTCTGTACCCTCCCCTCCACCTAGATACAAAAGCGTTCTGGGGCCTGGTTCTTCAAGGGCCAGACCCAGCAGGTCCTGCCTGCCCCGCTGCCCCTCTCCAGGCCCAGCCAGCCCAGCGGGGAGACCAGGGCCAACCAGAACCACAGGGGAGCAACACCGCAGACACTGGAGTGCAGCAACCCACCACGACAACCAGGTTTTAATCATATTCAGTGGGTCTGGGTGTGTTGTGGCGCTGCTGCACTGTCGCTAACATATTAGCTCATGGATAATACAGGTTAGTTGTATGTACGTAAATGTCATAACCATAACTAAGGTTAATGAACGATGGTTTTTGTCCTCATCATCCCAGAGCCACAACAGAGACCCAACGGGTCAGAACAAGGGTACTTTGAGCCCGACGTTGGACCCACACCTGGGGTAAATGGAGATCGGCGACAGCCTCCTGGAACAACCCCAGAGAAAACTACAAACATGGAGAGAACTACAAACAAAGAGAGAGCTACGCCTGTCCCAAAACCAACCCAGGCCAGTTCACAAGGGACTGGGCCAAACACAGCACGACTGGGCCAACACCAGGGTGAGTTTAAACACATCACATCGGTATTCATTGTGTTTTATTCATTACCTAGCTTATATGGAACTGATGTATGAATAGACTTCTGTTATTTCCAAAAGGTGTGTTTAAATCCAGATAGCTATAACAAACTCTAACATGTCTAGAACTCTAGTGGTGTCCAATTCCCGGCCAGAACGTACTGGGTTTGATCCCCAAGCATCCTTAACCCCCACCTGTTCCGTAATAACATGTATTTAAATTTTCTGAATTTTACACGTTATCTGCTGAATTACTAAAAAGCATAAATGATCTACAACGAACATTACGAATATTTGCATATTTGCGTTTGAGCATCATTTGGTGGAGTTTTTTCAGGGAAGTGGAGTAAATAGTCACCCTCAAAACACACAGAACAAGTTCACGACAAAATGTCAGGAACATTGTGAACATTTTTATATTTTCCATTAACATTGTCACTGTGAACAGATGTACGTAAGTGTCACGTTATCTCTGACTGTCCCTCCTCCCTATTGCAACTCCCGTAGCACCTGCGGCAGATGTGGAAAGCAGCTCCCTGGAGAGGTGCGCCACAGCGCCCCCTACAGGTGTCGTGATGAAAACGCAGCCGCTCGTCTCCAGTGCCCCACCAACGCGTAGTACTGCTGCCACTGTTGCTGCTGCTCGTCCCGCACCACTGCAGACAGAAGAGGATGACGTGGACTACGACTCTGATGACTCCAGTAAGACTATACTCACCCACTTTGGATTATTTCATATTGGATGTTTATTTGTAAGTAATATATATATCAACACTCAATATATTGATCGATCGAGTGATTTATAGATAGGTTTTATAAATGTATTCATATTTTAGCTCATCATTTTTGGTAAATGAATAGGCATAAGCAAATGTAACCAAATACATCCCATTTTACTAGTTGACTAGATAGTTATGGTACTAGAACTTGTTCCTTGTTTGTTTGTTTGTTTTAGCCACTCTGGGTTCTCTGGAGTTCTCCCTGCTCTATGAACAGGAGAGCCACGCTCTGCACTGCTGTGTCGTCAAAGCCAAGGTAAACTAACACACGCACGCATGCACACGCACACACAAACATGCACACGCACATACACACGCACATGCACACACGTGCATGCACACACGTGCGCGCACACAGTCGATCAGTCAATACTCCCTGGCTGCTTGTGTGGTATGTGGATGTTGGAGGTTGGACAGGAACAGTTAGAGGTTGAGTGAACGTGATGACCATGTTTAAAATATACACAGCTGGCAGCTGATCCTATTGTTCATATATTCTTACAATAGGATGGGTGAAAGACACACACACACACAGATGGGGATAGAGAGAAGGTGAGAGAGGTGTGTCCTCTGTTGTGGAGTTTTTAAACATCCAAAACATGCTAATTTGTGACATGAACCCGACCACTCAGGAAAACACCACTCTGAAAGGTAATCTAAGCATCCAAAAGATGTAATCATCCGCAAAGCATTTTTAATCGTTCTCTCTAAGCTACTCTCAGAGGTTTCATTATACAGGATGAGTGGAAAATCCTGCAAAGTGGAAAATGACAAACATTGCACAAAATCAACAACCAAAGATGTCAGTGAATCGTGTCCACAAACCGCGCCAGCCAGGCAACAGTTTGTGATGGATAGATCGGGGCCAGGGCTCTCCATCAGTCACACAGCGCGAGCTAGCTCTCGCTAGAGCTAGAGCTAGCGAAACATAATGGTGATGGAGTGGTGCGAGAGTCCAACGAACAACCTTAGTGGGGGACACGTGTTTCGGGATGCTGGGGAGAAGCGCAGTCATGGACTGGACCTTTCCAAAACCTTGGTCCTCCTCAGGGTCTGAAGCCGATGGACTCCAACGGGCTGGCCGACCCCTACGTCAAGCTGCACCTGCTGCCTGGAGCTAGCAAGGTATCTCAATCCCAAAATGAGATTATTACATTTTATATGGCTTTAATTGCATTTTCACAAATGAAATAAGATTCGATTATAGGAGTTAGACATTTCAAAATATGATATATTTTGTCGGTATTTGTCTATTCTATTCTTGTCTATTCTATTTTTTTCCTTTATTCTCTCCTCTCTCCTCTCTCCTCCTCTCGTGTGATTTGTGTAGTCTAATAAACTTCGTACCAAGACGTTGAAGAACACGTTGAATCCTGTGTGGAATGAGACGCTGGTGTACCACGGCATCACCGACGAAGAGATGACCCGCAAGTCACTCAGGTACCGCCATAGTCAGACGGTGATACACACATAAACATTCTCTGCCGTCTGTTAGGGAGTGATAGACAGGTAGTTAACATGCTGTCTCTCTCTGCAGGTTGTTGGTGAGTGGTAGAGAGACAGGTAGTTAACATGCTCTCTCTCTCTGCAGGCTGTCAGTGAGTGATGAGGATACGTTTGGCCATAATGAGTTCATAGGAGAGACTCGCGTGGCGCTGAAGAAACTCAAGTTCAACCAGAAGAAGAACTTCAACGTGTGCTTGGAGAGAGTGGTCCAGGTGGGAACAAACAAACAACAACAACAACACATCGATGCAGATGACCATGTGAATTAACTGTCTCTCTATCTCCCTCCCCCCCTCTATCTCTCTCTGTCCCTCCCCCTTTATCTCTTGCTATCTCCCTCTCTTTCTCCCCCGTTTCTCGGTCTCTCATTGTCTTTAACTCTCTCTTCTTTCTCTGCCTCCTCTCTCTCCCTCCCTCTGGCCCCTCTCTTTCTGTCTCCCTCCCTCCCTCTCTCCCTCTCTATTTCTCGGCAGGTGAAGAAGGCAGTGGGCGGAGCATCGAGGGGCATGGCTCTCTATGAGGATGACGTAAGTCAGATCAGATCACCTGTACCACACGTTTCAGTTGCTCCCTATATCTCATACTACTTACTCATTCATACACAACAACATAAAAGCTGTCGGACCACTCCAGACGGATTCCAGAATGCTGCTGCTAGACGTTGAATTCAGACCAAGTAAGCAGAATCAGCCCAGTACTCAGATCACTCAGATCACTCACAGCACTGGCTTCCTGTTTGCCTGAGATTGTAAGATCAAAATATCAGTAGTAGTTTAGAAAGAACTAAATAGGTTAGGACCAAAATACATCTCTGGACTGCTTGTGTGTTATGAGCCCACTAGAGCTATCAAGTCATCAGGGACTGGCCTGCTCACTGTGTTCGAACCAAGCCTGGTGAAGCATCTTTTAGTTTCTATGCAGCACAGCACTGGAATAAACTTCCAGAACATGTGAGGTCTTCATCAACAATTCAGGGCTCAAAGTCCCGCACGCCGCCAAAGTAGCTTTTCTGGGGATCCTCCAATAAAAATGGTTTGCAATGGTTTACAATAGGTGTGTCAGCCACAACAGCCCCAAAATGTCCAGAGCCACACCTGGCGCCTTGCCACCGAAGAGCTGTTTGACTACTTCGGCAACCTCTTCCAAGGATATGGGTGAGGCTCCCCCTGAGGCTTCGGACTCTGCCTCTTCCCCAGAGGGCGTGTTGGTCGGGTTCAGGAGTTCCTCAAAGTGTTCCTTCCACCGCCCGACAACATCCTCAGTCTGGGTCAGCAGTTCTCCTCCCCGACTGAGTACAGCCTGAGCTAAGCCCTGCTTTCCCTTCCTGAGTCGCCGAACGGTTTGCCAGAACTTCTTTGAGGCCAACCGAAAGTCCTTCTCCATGGCCTCCCCGAACTCCTCCCACACCCGGGTTTTTGTTTCGGTGACCGCTGAGGCTGCAGCCCTCTTGGCCTCCCGGTACCCGTCTGCTGTGTCCCCAACCTCCCCCGGGGATACAAGAGAAGTTCTTCCGGAGGTGGGAGTTAAAGACCCTACGGACAGGGGCTTCCACCAGATGTTCCCAGTTCACCCTCACTATCCGCTTAGGTTTACCAGGTCTGTCCGGCATCTTCCCCTGCCATCTGATCCAACTCACCGCCAGGTGGGGATCTGTTGACAGCTCTGCACCTCTCTTTACCTGAGTGTCCAAAACATGTGGTCAAGTCGGTCAACAAGTCGGTCATTGATCTTTGGCCTAAGGTGGCCCGGTACCAGGTACACTTATGAGCCACATTGTGTTTGAACATGGTGTTTGTTATGGCCAGTCCATGACTAGCACAAAAGTCCAACAACAAAGCACCAGTCTGGTTCAGATTGGACAGGCCGTTCCTCCCAATCACCCCCCCTCCAGGTTTCTCCATCGTTGCCCACGTGCGCGTTGGTAATGGTAAGGTAACGATTCTTCAGGGGGGGGGGGCAACAGCGCCTGCCAAATACTCTAAATGTAACAGCCATACATGTTGATGATGGCTGTAGATATATGTCTGTAGTGCACATATGCTTGGGTGTCTGTCTGCAGGGCAGGGACGGAGAGGAGGGCGAGGAGCGGGGCCGTATCCTGGTGTCCCTGGCCTACGACAGCCGGCAGGGGCGTCTGGTGGTGGGCCTGGTGCGCTGTGCTCACCTGGCGGCCATGGACTCCAACGGATACTCGGACCCCTTCGTTAAAATGTACGCAACGGTTTTACATGAACGTTATGGCGGTGGCGGGGGTCCAAAGTAGAAGGTGGAGATATGTATGTTGTTACTTGCATTTTGTAATGCGCATCATATATATCCTAAAACTAATACCATGTGTTTGTAGAAAAGGAATTTTGAATGGATGCATGCGTTGTTTTTCCTTGGCATATAAGGAGCAGGATAAGCTGTGTTTGGTTCCCAGCTGAAGGGTTGTGGGTTCAAACCACAATCTGCTCTGTAATACATTTTAAATCACGGATCAAAAGCGTCTGCTAAGACATATTTGACGTATTGCATGTGTCATTTACCAAGACATACTAACCTCATTGCACGTTTGACCAAAGATGGCGCTGATGTACGCGCTGTTTGTCACGTATTGTCTGGCGGTCTTGTTGCAGATGTCTGAAGCCAGATATGGGGAAGAAGGCCAAGAACAAGACGCAGACCAAGAAGAAGACCCTGAACCCAGAGTACAACGAGGTCAGCGTTTCTATTAAAGAGGTTGATTTATCACCCATTTATATCCCAATCCTGTTTTTTGGGGGTCCACGCTTTAAATCAAACTCATTTGCGGGGCCGTACTAGCAAAATACTTGTTTTTATTTTGTCATATATTTTTAGGGCTTTTGTGCCTTTATGGACAGGACAGTGAAAGAGAGATGGAGAATTGGGTTATAGAAGGGAGGGAATGACATGGGACCACGGGCAATAAAACCTGGGTCCCTACATGGCCACTAGCAGTTTGAGCCACCGGGCGTTTTGATATGATTGAAGATGTACTCTCTGTGCGCTATACAGCTTTAGCATGTCTCTTTGTCCTGAATAAAACGAGTGAAATGAGGAACACACACATGGCTAGATTCTGAGATATTTCGTCCAACTTGTTTGATAACAAACGTTATTATATTGGGATATTTTGATCCCAGGTACTGACAAAATTTGTTCGAATGTGTCATTTAATGTAGTGTTGCATTGCAATTCGAGAATCTCCAATTGGAAGTCCTCTGTTACGTCAGAAGGGTAACTGAAAATAGAGAAACAGTCTTGGCTCCAGGTCCAGGTCCTTGTACTCCCAAAAATGCATATGAAACTCTTACAATTGATGCAGCTTCGTGGTTATTTGTAGGAACTACAACTGATTTTTTGTGATTATGGATAAAGAATCAATAGAATCAATTTTAATAAATTGCCTCCATGTTGGATACCAGTGCTTAAAATCGTCTATGATTGTGTTACAGGAGTTCAGCTATGAAATAAAACACGGTGAATTAGCCAAGAAGACCTTGGATATCTCCGTCTGGGACTACGACATGGGAAAGTCCAATGATTTCATCGGTACTTATCTCAACATGAACACTTAAAGGACAATACCGGTCTGTGATTAAGTCATTGTATCCTTCTCTCTTGGCTCTCTCTAAAAAATCCAATATACAATATAGGCCAAAATTACTTCCTTGTAAAATATGCGAAGACAATGTAGCACATGCCTGCCTGCCACAAACATAAACAATGATATATATATAGCACTTATCTTTTGGGATTAAAAGATAAGGATTGACCAATGTAGGTCAATCGTGGAGTTTGTGGATATAGTAGCAGTCAAGTGAAGTCTTATCACATTTATTATCACAAAGACCAAAGTGCTATATTGTCGTTGCTAATATTCATTCAAGGTTCACATGTGAAATGCTCTTCGGCAGAATTGGTACAAGCAAGCCATTTAGCCAAGTTATATGGTATTTTATGGTGTGTTTTGGTGAAGCCGGAAGAGATGGCGACGATGGTTTGACCACTCAGATCGTTTTAACACAGCGTGCATCGATTCATTGATCCATTAATCAAATGCTCCGTCCATCTGCCCATCCGTTCGATCATCCTTCCATTAATCACCCATCTATTCAGCTATAAATCCCTCCATCATCGTCATCCATCCATCCATTCAGGTATCCATCCTTACATTGTCCATCGTTCATCCCACCAACATTCAGCGCCTCATCCATCCATCCAGTCAGCTAACCATCTATCTATCCATCTACTCTTCTCTTGTTCATCCATCTACCGATCAAACACACATCCATCCATCCATCCATCCATCCACCCACTAGTTAACTGATGCCCAGCCCACTCTCTACTTCCAGGCGGCTGCCAGCTGGGTATCCAGGCCAAGGGAGAGTGCCTGAAGCACTGGTACGAATGTCTCAAGAACAAAGACAAGAAGATTGAGCGCTGGCACGTCCTCCTCAATGACAACCCCGCTCAGTTCGAGGACTGAGACTTTACTCTGTTATCCATTGTCTTCCCTGCCCTGTGTGAGCGAGGGCTTTTATTTTGAAAGCGTTTGTGTCCTCCCTACCTTTTGTGCTGTAGAGCAGACAGAGTGTGCATGCACGTCAGGAATGGATGCTGATCTCGTTGCCATGACCTGTGTTACATTTACCTCGGAAGTCGGACCTGGGAATGACGTCACACCTGTGTTAATCACATTCCAGTTACAACAACTTGGAAAACCAAGACGGACGTCTCCAGGAAAACTTTTGTTGCGCTTGGGTTTGCTCGAGCTAGGTTAGCCATTGTTAGCAATATCAGTTGATAACAACGCATTACGCAGCATTTTGCACATATAAACACTGTCCACAGATAGAAGTTGGACAGTATTGTGTGTATGAATGTTTTAATGACACACAAATAGACAGAAGTGCTAAAAAACAGTATATTACTACAGCTTTCACTACTGTTGAGGTGCGGAGCGGCCATATTGGATTTCGAAATTGGGGTTGTGAGAATCATCCAACTTTCAGAGTTGGAAATCCAACTTTCCCGCTTCCGACGTGGAACTCGGAAATTCCGACTTCCGAGTACAAATGGAACGCACCATTACTGTGAAAAATCATGTCCTGTGCAATAATGTAATGTGATATGCAATGCTAGGTCACACCCTGTTTGAGTCCATATTCACTTGATTTAGTAGTCTGTATTAAGATAGCATTTCTCATGCATTATATTTATTCTGGAAATATTGTAGCTACTTGGCGACCAACAGAAGATTGGTATAACTGACCTAAATGATTCTGGTTTGTGTGGCAAGATTAAAGATTAAAAAGCAGCAGAATTAATTGACTAGCCTTATCACTCGGTCCTGCTAAACTCCTCTGCAACTACATGCATGGCTCTGTATCTCTCTCTCCATATAAAAAATGCTTTATCGCTCTCTATCTCTCTATCCTTGCCTCTCTCTCTGTATCTTATAGCTCTCTCATTCATTCTTTCTGTATTCAATCATCTTTGTCTATTTCTCTCTGTATTATATCTCTCTTTCTCTTTCCATCTCTCCATTCCTTCTCCTGGAATAAATATGCCTATAATATTTTATGCATGCATCCTATTCCATTATGGAAACATTTTTTAAACGTTGACATTTAAAGGTGTTTATTGACTTCTGTAGTGCAAACATTTCTGTTTCAAAATCATCTTCATTTTCCAGGCTTGGTATAGATATACGTTGAGAGATCTATCGTTTGATTGTACCAATAATGTAGTATACATTCTTGTTGGTAATTAAAAACATTGTGCAATCAATATTGTATGTGCTCCTAACTTCTGTGACTACTTCTACCACTACTGTTAGGTCTTCGACTACTACTACTGCTATTACTACTAATACTACTAATACTAACACTAATAATAACAATAACAAACATATTTTTGTACATTACCTTATTAATTAAATGTACTTTTTCAAACTGGCCCCCCCCCAAGAAAAATGCACATGACACTGGATGTTGATGTTTTAGGACAGTGCACGTGTAAACTAAATTGGCAGCCGACGTGGAGTGGGCAGACACAACTTCCGTGAGATGTATTGTCAAGATACTGCAGAAGAGGAAAGGGGCCGGGACTTTGTTTCCATCAGGTGAGGTTTGGACCAATCCACAGTGGAAGACACGTAACTGACAGCAGAGTGAACTTTGAATAGGTCAATAAAATTTCTCCTCGTCCTCACTCTTTCTTTCCAAGTAAGTCAGAGTTCATTCCTGTTTTATAATCATGTCAAATATCGATTTGAATGTGCCGCTATGCTTAGATTCTCTTCATTTAAATTCCTACGCCACTATTATGAATGAAATAAGCCAAAATGCAGGGCCGTTTCTGTTTCTATATACTTTCTTGCTATATACTAGTCAAAATATTATCAAGGTTATTATTAAGATGTTGCAATGTAAGGGGGACTGTATCTAGTGAGCAAATCAAGTTCAACATTACACATTAACAGCAACATCTATTATTAGCTTTACATTTCTTTGGTTTATCAGTTGCAATGTTTGCTTTCATTTTGACTCCCGAACAAACGTGTTGGCGACATTTACAAGAATAAACATTTGATAGAAAAGGCTGCATCTGTCATATTTATGCGTGCAGCATTAGCTGCTGCTCCACGCCACTAAAAGCGGCTACTCTCGGGCTCCCCAGCAGCAGGACACTGGCTGGACGGTGAATAATCCGGTGTATTGTCGATTGTACTGATGTAGTGTGCACTAACAGCTGGGACATCGCTAGCACGCTAGCGCTCTCCTGTGTGTGGTGATGGCTGGTTTAACCAGGCGGACCTTGACTGGTCAATGAGTCAACCAGCCCCAGACTACTCGGCCTGACTCGGTCCAGGCTAGGCTGCTAAAACCAGCCACCGACCGCAAAGCACAATTGTGAGTCTTATGCAGATTCTGTACGTTCTCCAGAGTGGGAGCCCCAGTGTTTCTCGTATATTCTGTAGGTTTAAATAGCTGGGATCAACTTGATATGTTTTCATTTGTATTCTATTTCAATGTGATTTCCGAATAAATATATTATGTATTTGTGCTGCATACTATACACACCAATAGTGATTTAACAGTTTATAAATAAGCTGTTCTATTAACTCATTGGTGGCATGAAGTAAATAGATGTCAAAATGCTATTTGAAAATGCTATTGATTATACTTCCTTGTATAACTTTTTGAAAGTTATTTATTTCACACAATCTCTCCCAGTATAGGCCTAGTGGTCATTGCAAAATGTGCCAAATGGTCGGCCGTTCGGCCCCCCTTTTCCCAAATATTCTTTGAGGGCCCCCAAGCGTTTGCTCCTCTCCTAGCGGCCCTCGGAGACGGTGTTGTCTGTTCACCGTACTAGTGTAATCACTTTCTGCTGGTGTTTGGGTTCGGACGGAGCTCCAGATAATGCAGCTGACATCACTTTATCACCTCAGGAAATCCCCTAATCTAAAATAGATAAGAAATAGGCCTGTATATATACATGTATGGTCAGCTAACAAATACACATGTACACCTGGGTGATTTATTTTATTGTAACTCTCTTCATTTTATAGCCCTATTAATTTTATATTCTTCTTCATTCCATGTGTATCTTTATTTCAAGCTTACTTTAGTAGTAGCCGTGCGTGTTTTCGTGACAAGAATGTATTTTAATATTTTTCGACTCATTTTTACATTTACATTTTTGAGCTCGATCTTTGCAGCACATGCAAAGGATACGTGTGCTTGGACGCGATTGACGTCGAACGGGGAAACCCATCACACTTTTCTCCGGTCTGGCCATCAACATCTCTCTCTCGCCATGCGCCTCTACCACTCCGTTTGGTCCCCGGACAGAGCTCTGCTCAGGTGCTCTTGGGTGGATGACGCGGCTGTCATAGACCAATATAGATCTCTGTGCCGAGGGAAAAACAACGAGTTTTCGGAAAACCTAAGTGACAATGCTTTGTTTACCGTAAATGATCAGTTATGTGACGCGGTGAACACAGCTGTTGTCGCCGATGAAGAGGCCACGAGAAGCAGTAGAATGGCGCGAAGCGTTGGCGCAAAGATGGAGAGCCACCTGCGCGTGAAGCGCGGGTTTATTGTACCCGGGACGCTGTGGTGTGGATCTGGCAACAAGGCACCGTCATACGCAGATTTGGGTGAGCTGCTTTTCTTTTTTTTCAGTTTAAAATGTCTAAAAATGTAAGTTCCTTATCAGCGTCATACGCTCAGAACCCGTTGTTTTTTTAACCAAACAAAAATCGATCTGTATGTCTCTTGTCTCCGCAAATCAGGTCTCTTCATGAAGACAGACAGTTGTTGTCGTGAACACGACCAGTGTCAGGACACAATTTTGTCCTTCCAGTCCAAATTCGGCGTATTCAACAGAAATATATTCACTATGTCTCACTGCAATTGTGATAACAGGTAAGGGGTTTTAGTAGGATTTCACTAAAAGAATGAAAGAAAAATACACAACCCATTTTATTTTACATGGATAACACAGACAGGAACGTCAGTGAATTAGTAACATTATCTATACAATATTAAGCCTATATATATATTATTCAACTGGAATTAGACGATATAAGACTATGTTGCTCTTTTGAATCACTAAACATCAACATTTGTACTGATGTGTAATCACTGTTGCCATCTCTTTAATCTTGTACAGTGTGTGTATGCATAGACCCAGGTGGTGATATTATTCATATCTGCCTATACTGTGAGTTTGATAAAACACACGTCCAGGTCTGCATGTCCAAACTAAAATGTCTCGTCTCCACCTCCAGGTTCCACGACTGCCTTAGGAACGCCAACGACAGCATATCTGACGTGGTCGGCTACACCTTCTTCAACCTGCTGAAGATGAACTGCTTCCAGCTCTCCTACCAGGTCAAGTGTACGGAGAGGAACTGGTTTGGCATGTAAGTGCACTTTTGTTCCCTTGCTGTATTCCAGATGATTTAATATTGTCTAATGACGATGTTTTATTTATTTATTTTATTTTGATTGACATGCTCAAATCCTATCAGCTGCCATATTTCATTGAGGTGGCCAATCGTATCATTTTGAAGGGGACATGTGATCCCCCTGGATAGGGCCCTGGTCAGGTGCCTCGTTAACGCCTCCCTCTCTGCAGGTGCAAATCGACCCAAACGTTGCTCCAAGCGGACGTCCAGTCTCCGACCGAGTACGAGCCCGGCAACGCCACTCGAGCAACACTGCCCCCGAGCGTCACGCCACACACCCGTGCCCCGACAGTGACCTCTGACCCCACCTCTGTTTACCTCGCCACAAGCTCTGGTGGCCCCGCCCTCGTCGTCGATATGAGCACGCCCCCAACACCCACTAGCAACCGCCATCAGGACCCCTCCGTGTTTCACACAGACAAACCAAGCGTGTCCAATGGCCAGCAAACCGATAATATAAGTAAGACCTAATGAGTCGTCTTATTATAACGAGTGGCCATCTTGCTTCTAGAAGAAGGCCCATTTGCTCACGTCTTCTTCTTCTTCTTCTTCTTCTTCTAGGCCAGCAGCTCCCATGTGAGGTGTACAGAGAGCTGGACCAGTGTAGGGCCAGGATCCGTCCCCAGCAGAGGAGGTACGGTCTCCTGAACCAAGACACCAGGACCCTGTACCACTGCAGCTGCACAAACAGGTACCTGCTCCACTGCGTACCATCACCATGGCATACGGTGGTAATGGTTTGATTATGACCGCTACGTGGTTCGTATACGTCTTTTAAACGAACGAGAGGACGGTTAAATGCGATTGAATGCATTTTAGTTGAATTGCTCAACAGGGTCCAAGCATTTTTTTTTTAAAGCCAAGCGTTCATTCTACCAGGCGATCCAGTGTGAATATTTGCTTAGCGGATATTTGCTTAGCGGCTTACAGAGTGTGGGTGCCAAGTCTTTCCTGGCACCCGTGTACACGTGCGCTTCGCCGTACCCCAAGTGTTGAGATCGGACGTAGGACCCAGGTGCAGACACAGTCGAGCGTATTGACAAAACTGATAATCCCAGCAGGCATTATATAACCGGGAAGGGCAGGCAGGTAGGTAGGCAACACCAGGTCGACAGGCAGGAGGGAATTCCAGGACAGACAGGATCTGGCAAGTTAGAGAGAGAGCTGTTACACGGGGCAACCGGGAACAATCTAGCTTGCGGCGCCAAGAAGCGATACTGACATGGAAAATACCAACAGGATCTGCCGATGAGTCGATGAAAAGCCAGGGTTCTTATGCTGGTTGTTGGTTAGATGATGAGCTGCAGGTGTCACAGGCAGGACAGGTGAGCGCAGTGGATGATTAGCCAGGGAGCGTCCACCAACACCCACACACACGTAGAGCGAAGACTAGGAGGTGGAAGTGGAGGGCATGACACCAAGTGCAGGGGGGGCATGGGGGGGATCGAACCTGTGTACACTGTGCCCCGTCATGTGGGATACCGTTACTGTGTACATGTGTTAGCTGTTCAGTGTGGCTAATCTGTCCGTGATTCCCTGCAGATTGTTTCAGATCTTAGCCAATCAGAGGCAGCTGAGTGATGTGGACACATTTCTCCTGGACAGAGTTTCCCAATCCTGCTTCTTGGCAGAGGATTGTGGAGCGGGAAAGATGTGAGTATACACACACACACACACACACACACACACACACACACACACACATGGCAGATGCGTATGAGCACATGCACACACACCGCCACATGCAGACACATTCATGCTTACACACATACACAGTGCACAACTTGGCTACATGTTTAGGTCATAATGACATGCATTAGGTATATGATTTATAAAATGGGTGCATTATTTCCCTACACCAGATGTAAAGCCATTGTAAACAGCCCACCCCTGCCACAGCCGGAGAAGTCTATACCCAGTGGGGATGTGGACGAGTGGCGCCACCTACTGGCCATGAGGCTGCAGGTCAGGAGGCCCAACACCTACAGGGTGAAACGGAAGCACGGAACGGTCAGACTCTGGAGGCTATGCGAACGGATCACTCGCCCACACACACGCGTACACAAGAGGACTATGTAAATATGTGAGATGAATTTATCTGCGTAGAGACACTGCTACAGTCACCAATACATGGTTGACTATTTGTAAAAATGTAACATATGTAATTTGTAATTTGTGTATATGTATATGTGTGTATATGTGTATATGTATTATAGACATGCTTTGTTTCAATTAAATACCTGGATATACTTTAAGCACCCGTGTCCATGATTGTCCACGTTTGTCATTGATGGTCAAAATGTGATGAAAAGAAGTTAAGGTCATGTTTTGATTGCAGAAAGGTGCAGCATCTTGTGTTTTTAAAAACAACGATTTTTTGTTTTTCATAGGAATTATAAATATGATCAAATTATGTTCATCTTGAAATAACAGAGCATATGAGTGCTTTTCACAAACTGCTGCCAACAATATACTGTGTATTAATTATACTGGATGACAATAATAATTATAGTAGGGCTACTATTACTACCAATAATAATAATAAGCAACTAATGCAGCACATATAATAACTTATAAGGATATTGAATTTGTTTCATCAATAAAAAGTGGCCATTAAAATTCCTTCTCCAAGATAAAACCCGAACTCCGCCCTGCGATCAGGGAGGAATCCGAATGCTTCATCCACCGATGCCAAGGAATACCTCCGCCTGATCTGAGCTCCGACAGACCAAGAGCGGCTTATTTCTGCTCCTGGTCAAACCAACAGGCCTATTGAGGACTGGGGTTGTAAGTTACATCATGACGTCATCACTATTCTTTTAAGTGTTGTTATTATAAGCCTACGAACGTATCTCTCCATTTGCCAGCTAAGGCGGTACAAAAAAACTAAACCTTGCGTAAAGTTCCCATTGTAAGAAGAAGTGCGGGTCAGGTAACTCAACTCCGCTCTGATGTCA
>OMOU01052784.1:0-22215 GCA_900312585.1 Malacocephalus occidentalis | reverse complement strand
ACCCAATCGCAGGCAGCGTGTTTTAACTTGAAACTAATTGAAACTTCTGGGGCAGGCAGGCAAGTAGCAGGGTACAGGTAGCATGCTTCAGGTAGCAGGGTACAGGTAACAGAGTACAGGCAGCAGGGTACAGGCAGCAGGGTACAGGCAGCAGGGTTCAGGTAGCAGGGTCCAGGCAGCAGGGTTCAGGTAGCAGGGTCCAGGCAGCAGGGTTCAGGTAACAGGGTACAGGTAACAGGGTACAGGTAGCAGGGTACAGGTAACAGAGCACAGGCAGCAGGGTACAGGCAGCAGGGTTCAGGTAGCAGGGTACAGGGTACTCACAAACATGGAGGGAGGTAGGGATATCTCCAGTTCTTTTTCTTCTGGTGACTGTTAAGTGACGTACTGTGAAAAAAACTGGTGGTAATATTAATTGTATGTTTTTTTTTCTTTTAGAGAACTAGAAGACCTGTTCTTATTGTGTTCCTTCACGTCCTGTATCCAACTCACTCCATATTCAACCTTACAGTTCATGGAATGTTTGAATTGAGTGGCGATCACTTCATTGGGGGGTGTAGCCATTATTCTTCATGTCCTCCATGCGTTATCCAAGCATTTTACCCTTTCTGTTTACCAGCAGGGAGTTAACCTCGCAGTGAGTGCTTGAAACTTTCTGTCAGTGATGGTTTACTCCCTTTGGACAAATACATCTGCCAAATGCCCTAAATGAAAATGAAAATGTAAATGTTGCCCAATTAAGTTTAAAGCTGCAGTTTGTCATTTGATTCAATTATGTGTGTGCGTGTGTGCATCTATTTGTACTAATATGGCCCCTTATGAGCCCTTAAGTACCCCCTTTAAACCAGCACAAAACAATCAGGTAGGAAAAAGTGAATATAAATAATATATTATGTATGTTTTGTCCACTCAAATAATATATAATGTACGGAATATTTACCAAGTGCATTTGTTAGTATTCAGATGTATCCTACATTTTATTAAGGTATTCTTCAGATTCAACCAATTAGGTAGTAAGGTGGAGTACTGCCTGCAATCAAAATACCCCGTAATACGTGGACCCCCATTTGAGAACCACTGTCCTACGTGATATTACGACAATTTTATAGCTCCTGTGTCAGGGATCCTTGTCACACATCACGCACCGCACACACAGACAGAGTGACACACACACACACACATACACATGGGCAGACAGCAACTCCATCTGCCCCTCTGGGTTCCTTACTCCATCAAATCCATTAGCAGGCACTTTCAGCCCATTTATGTTAATGCTAATGTGATCAATGTTTCAATCGCTACACTTCATTTGAAACCTTTTCTCCATCAGACCTTGACCTCTGGGTCCAGAGCACAAGGGTGAGTGTGTTAAAATGCTAATGCATTGGAATTAAAACTAAAACACTGAATGTCGTGAATCGTGAATCCTGTAAAGCTGTATCAGCGCCACAAAAAAACAGGCTTACAAGGGACAAAATAAAATAATATTTTGTTTTATCAGGTAATTTTCCTTTAGGCGTTGAAGGTAAACCAAGCTAACAGTGTCCTGCCCCAGGTTTTTGAGTTCCTTATAGCAGTGTTTTAGCACCTCCTAGTGCTGTTTTTTTTTAACAGGAACTAACCTGTCTGTACAGGAAGTTGTTCTCATCACGACTATCTCATCGATCTGGGTCATCAGAGGCTGCAGCAGCTGTACGGACAGTTGCACTAATTGCACACAGGGAAAGGCTATCATACTGGAGATAACCCATCAGCTTGGCCAAGCCAAAATAGAGGCTGACATATATCATCATCATGGAAAACAGACAGCAGCAGAGTTTGAAGAAGCGTTCCAGACAAAGTCAAACCGTGCCACCTCAGTACAAAGCAGAATGGAGCATACTAGAGACTACGTGAGGGCACAATCTCACTTTACTAAAGGAGCTAAGATCATGCAAACAGAGAACGCTCATGCAAGAAAGAAACACCTCTCCAAAACCATCCTGATTCAGCCAATAGTAAACAGCTTATTCCTACAGACCCCACATTCCAGGAGGGAATTTCATCATTTCTGAAGCTAACTAAGCGGGATTCACCCAACCCTCATTCATATTACGCCAGACATGGGGTTGACCCTCAGGCAAGCTCACACCCAGCAGCCCATCACCAGCTTGAAGCTCGAGACATGTTTGACGTTTGAACTCTATATAAGTCTCATGGAATTCGGCGACCAACCGGAGACTTGGAGGGCATGGAAGTCACCTTTCAACAACGCCATTCGTGACCTAGATCTTACAGCTGATGAGGAACTGTATTTACTCGCAAGATGGTTGGGCAGGGAATCATCATGTGAGGAGAATTCGGTCTGTCCATGTGTCTGACCCCCAGCTCAGCTCTAGGAATGGCTTGGAGTAGGTTAGCCAAGTGTTATGGCGGAATTGGTTGAAAATGTGCTTTTTAAGAAGCTGGGTGTCTTTTCTAAAATCTCCAATGGGGACTACACCAAGCTTGGAGAACAGAGACTTTCTAATTGAGCTGCAAGCAGCCAGAGATGATGGATGGACTGGTTTATTTGGATACCGCAAGAGGGATGAATCCGATTGTGGAGAAGCTGCCCCATTATCTACACGAGAGATGGATTTCTCATGGCAGGAAGTACAAAGAGGAAAACCACGATTGCTTCCCTCCATTCTGGTATTTCACCAGTTTCATCTGTCACGAGGGTCACTGGTGTGGGTAGCTTCACCATCCTCATCCTCACCAGTAACCCAGTAACCCTTCAAAGGTGACACAAAGGTACAACAATCAGAGAGGGCCCATTTCTGTCAACAAAATGGATGTCTCCCCCCAAACACCCCCACATACCCATACACTCCCAAAGAAAATGACCCTGGTAAACACTGTCCTATTCATAATATGCCTCACCCCTTGAGGAAGTGTTGAGACTTCAGGATGAAGGCACTGGAGGAGTGGTTATTTGCTGTGGTTATAGCTTATGGTTATAGCTTATTTGAAGGACAATGGCATCTGCTTCACAGGTGCTGTGCTTCTACCTCTCACCTGGCACATAATTGCAATGCTGCAGTTAAGTGTAGAGAGTGCAACAGTGAAAACCACAGCACCTCCCTCCATCCAACTGCACCTCCCTCCATCCAACTCCACCCCCTTCAGCCTCCCAAGCATCCAACCCCTCTAGAGGTTATGGCGGGGAGGAACAAGTTTCATTTTCATTACCATCTGTGAACAGCACATGTACATAGGTCTGTGGCAAAGGTCTTACAGCCAAGTCTTGTTCAAAGATTTGTGTGGTCCAAGTCTATCCAAAGGGTAAGCTGGAGAATGCAGTGAAGATATATATACGCGAAGTTCTTTGAGCACTTTTACATCAACAGCAATGTATCGTCTTACTCGTTGAAGACTTGTGGCGGCACCAAAGACACAGCTGGGAGAAGAGTCGGCGGTTACGAGATAGAGCCTGTACATGGTGGGGTTAGTCTGTCACTCCCAACACTGATAGAATGTAATGAAATACTGGATAACAAATCCGAGATACTACAGCCCGTTACCATCAATGCCTGGAGTCTATCGCAACGGAAATCCCAGAACCAGACCTAGCATCCTCCTGCTGCTAGGTCACGATATCTTCAGAGTCCAGAATGTGAGGAAGTGAGTGAATGGGCCTCGCAACGCCCCCTTTGCTCTTAAGCTTGACCTGGGTTGGGTTCTAGTAGGCATGTGTGTTCAGACAGCTCTCAAATGCCATGGGTGCAATGCTTCAAGTGTGTTAGAGAATGGCAGGCCTTCAATTTTCACACCCTGCAAAAACCACGTACATCTCAAAGAGAAGCAGAAGTTTCAGAGCTACCAGCCTCAGCAGCAGCCCCAGAATTCCCGCCTCCTAGTGGTGGTTTGAACAGGAAGTAACCTGTCTGTACAGGAAGTAGTTCTCGTGTGTATATATGTATATGTGCTGTCATTTAAGATGCTATAATTGCTGAGATGTAGCATGTGCTTGCCCGTGTGGAGCAGATATTGGTTAGAACTTGTAAGATAACTATGTAAGAATGTTATATGTAAAGTGCAAAAGCATTATTATAATTTACATCTCCTTTATAGTAGTAGTAGTAGTAATTCATATGTTTTAGTTTATTTAAAAATTCATGTGTGCAGCAGTAAGCCCTAGTTACCTTGTTGTTGCTTCAGCTCTAGCATGGTTGATTTGATTTGTATGTCAGTGTCTGTTGGCTGCCCAACCAGTGGACAGGAAGCAGTGATGCTTCCTGTCAGGATTCTCTCCACCATTTTACCTTTATTTATTTTTTTAAAACACCCTGACTAACAGATAATAGACAAACACAGGTGTCGCTAATGACACTAATTATGGGTCTGCTGCTTTATGTAGTAGTAGACTGAACTAGTGGAGGTAAGTCTGCTAGCCGTGCTGCCCTGGTGCATACGAGCAGCAGAGCCATTCTGAGTCAAATTCATGTATTTGTCCTACGATGATGCCACTTGTGTACAATCAAATGGATGGAACATAATAACTAAGATAGAGAAGGCTTTAGGCTTGGGGTGTGTGTGTGTGGATCTATATGGAGGAGTCAGAGGAAGCCAGTAGCACTGCATTGGTGTATTCCCTGGGGTGCTGGCCTGCCACTTTTGTTACATTACACACGCATTATGTGTAAGACAAGAAGTGTGCCTGCAATCCATCCTCAAGTGTTTCACATCTGTTGACTTTGGGAATGGCTTATCTTAAATCTGATATCCATTTAGTGAAAAACGAGCCTGCGGGGTATGTGTGTGTGTGTGTGTGCACGAGCGGTTAGGCTGAAGCATGCTGGAGGGGTGAAACAGCAGGGATCGGGCCCCTGGAGAGTGACAGGCCACTTACAAGGCCTGCAGGGGACGTTAATGGCGTGTGTGCGTGTGAGACAAGTGATTGTATATTTGTCATCTAAAATAATGTATGCATCTTCCCCTTGTACATTTATAAATTGAATAGATTTATCATGATTTATCATCAAATGTTTTATCATGATTTGTATAACAGGCTTTTCATTATTGTCGAAGATACAGACATACCATTTTGAACGTCCCTTGGGCCAATCAGCCAGGTTAACAGTGACTGTATGGGAATGTGTGGTTGGTGGCCTCACCTTAGAGTCTGGGGGGGGCACGCTGCAAGCCTGGTGCATTGGCCAATCAGTGCACCACAGGTTAAGTCAGCCACCAGCATGCTAGCTAGCACCTGTACCATCATTTTACCCAACAAACATTTTCAATAAACCGGACTTAAACACGACTAAGGCCTGTGTCCTTGGAGGAGCCCCGAGCTAAAGCCATGTGGCATTGTAGCCCTGACTATGCTATAGCAGACTGCCTGGCTGTTTCCTCTTTGAACGAGGCCACACCTCGGCAGCTGTACGGAGATCATGGCCAAGCGCATCAAGTGCTTTCTGTATTTACGAGGCTGCTAGCCATGCAAAAATGTGTATCCTCTTACCAAATTCCTAATTTCTCGCCATCGGTTCAAATGTATCGGCAAAGGTGTATGTGCAGATGCTTGAAGGGGTGTGTGTGTGTGTGTGTGTGTGTGTGCATGCATCTTTTGGTCTCTGTGTCTATACATGGGTTAGGCTTCAGCTAGCAGGAGCAGTGGGTCCGGTGTTTGCTGTGGGCTGCAACACGCATTTCTCCCTCTGAATCTGCTGCACATTGCTTCATTATTTGATTCTGGTCCTGAGATGCCTTTGAACCCTCCAGCTAGATGTGTCATTCATGGCTCATGCTTTCCATGAGTGATGCTGAGTCTATGGCCAAAGGGAAGTGACGTGAAATCATTGAAAGTTGAGTTGATGATGGACCATTAACAGCCAACTTTTTAGTGCTAATTATGTTTATGTTTATTGACTACATAAAACTGTGAGTATGTGTAGAAAGACTGGCCATGGAATGAAATGCCAATATAAAGAAGACCACCAGGTGTGGTTCTAAAACTGCTTGGAATAGCCCCACTTGACATCACAAGTGGGAGCATCCACCTAGATGTATGCTGCCTACCAGCCCTACCCAATGGACTGTAGCAACTGGTAGGCTATCCACCATACATCTGGGTGGTGTAGGTCCTATGATCAGAAAATAATAAATAATGATCAAACATAGTTATTCATTATTAAAATAAATAACAAATATGAATCTGAATGAATTGTCACGGAATACCACCCTGAAATCCAATAACCAATAACCGTATTAACAAATATAATATAGTACTGGAACGATGATTAATAATAAATTGATCATTACAATCAAAGTGATATATATATATATATATATATATATATATAAATAATTAGCATAAATGTTCAGAGTTCTTTACGCAACAGAGGCTGGCTTCAACACAATATTCAAGTAAACGCCACAAACAGTTGCAATATAAGAATGTTTATTAAATTGAAGTTGGAGAATGGCATGAAGTAAGCAATGCACTGAATTGAGGCTGGGGATTTTCCCCAGCCTCAGTGTTGGGGGTATGTGGGAATGTTTGGTGTGTGTCGTTGGTGGCTGACTTAATTGGCCTCACCTGCCGCTCCGCTCCCCCTGTCACTGCGCGCCAGCGCTAACCACGCTACCTCATGGCTCACACCTACCCCTAACTCTAGCCCTAACCCCTAACCCTAACCCTAACCCTAACACTAACCCTAACCTTAAAACTATGTCTAACCCAAACCATAGCCCTAACCCTAACCGTAATCCTAACCCTAACTCTAATCCTAACCTTAAACTTAACCCTAAGTCTAACCCTAACCCCAACTCCAACCTTTCCCTAAGTCTAACCCTAACTCTAACCCTAACCATAGCCCTAACACTAAACCTAGCTCTAACCCTAGCTCTAACCCTAACTCTAAACCTAGCCTTAACACTCACTCTAACCCTAACCGTAACCCTAACCGTAACCCCAACCCTAGTCCTAACCACAACCTTAAGTGTATGTGGGGTGTATATATATATTTTACGATCAGGAAGCTGAGGTGTAGCTCCTTCGGCGGGTACAGGGGGATTGGGTTGCACCGGTGATTGTCCGCCTGAAGGTTGTCAGGCCACTTCCATCGAGCAGCTGCCTCCAGACTCTGACCCCAGAGTTGGACAGTGCTGCACCACAGACCCCATCCTCATGAGAGCCTCATGAGATTCCTACCACTTCCAATTTCAGTTCATTAATGTCCACCATTCTGTGCTTTTGTTGTGTATTTTGAGCTAAATAAGGACTGTTTTAACATTAACATATTGTAGACATTGTTTCTATATCTGCTTCTAGTCAAGTCTTTAGTAAAATCAATAAACATCCCAAGTTAAAGCAAAAGTCAGTGTTTTATTGTCACATGTTCTTCATAACACAGGGCCATTCTGAACAGTGAAATTATGACAGTATGTAAAAGAGTAGATTTTTAAGATAAAAGGTAAAATAGCAGAAGAGAGATTTTATATATATTTAGATATGTTGGAAATAATATACATATATACACATGAAAATATACACCCATATAAAAACACACACATATATATATATATACAGTATATATATATACATTGAGCGGCACAATATACACTAACACTATATAGAATAGCTGTAAAAAAATACAGTGGGTAAGGCAGATGCAGAAGTGAGGGAAGCACGAGCAGAGATATGGCAAATATCACGTCATAGTAGAAATAATGTACAAAGGATAGTGAATCAGAAGCTTATGTATACAGTGTATTTAAATATCATAGGGATTATGGCATTATGTAGATGCATCATCTACATATTATCTGAAGCCTGATAGCCTGTGGGAAAAAAACTGTTTTTGAGTTTTGGTAGTCCGTGCCTTTTTGGTGATGAGACCCAGGATGGTGGTGCTGCCCGTGAACGTAAGGATGGTGTTGGCATCCAGTAGACTGAGTATGCAACCCTGAGGGGGTCCGGTGGTCCCAGGTCCCAGGTGTCAGGAAGGGCGGAGCAGATTTGGGTTCTGACTAGCCGCTCGACTCATTTCATGGTGACAGGGGTCAGTGCTACAGGGCGGTCGTCATTGCATGTGATGGAAGGTTTCTTTGCTACGGGGGTAATGGTGGTCTGCTTGGAGCTGGTGGGGACCGCAGACTGCTACAGGGAGAGGTCGCATATAGAGGTGTTTACCTCCACTAGCTGCTTGGCCCGGAATGCTGTCTGGCCCTGGAGACACTAGTGTTATTCACATCTCTGGTCTGTTTCTTGTTCAACCTGTGTTGTGGCCAAGGCGGTAGAGTGTATGTCAGAGGGTAACTAAGCCCAAGTGCAATACCACATTTTTGTCGTATTTTTTACTATTTTGTTTATTTATGGCAGTCAATTACTGCAGAGGAAAGTGAAGATCCTTTTTGGACGAAAGCAAATGTTCCATATGCAAGTTGGTTCACATGATTCCTAAACTGTTACGATCCGCCTCTGCCCTGAAGTAACTTTATTTTCGAAACTCCCTGCTGGATGTGATGATCCCCTGTCTCGTTGTGTTCTGTCTCCACCATACGCTACCTGCCTGCCTGCAATGATTCAACATTTACGTTACGTTACACACTGCCTGCACTTGGGTCCTTTCCCCACACACATCAACCCACCACTGGGCCGCGGCATAAACAAAAATGTACTGTGCCACAGTTAGCAAAATGTCTTTTAATGATTGTCTTTTTAATGTTTTCAAATGTGATTCCTGCCCTATGAACGGCCTTGTGTTTGTGTTAGGTCTAAATGAAGTTGGCTCTCCCCTTTGTGCTACATTCCACACAAACATGATTTGTAACAACTGGACACCGCAACAATTACACAAATCAAAAAAATAAAAGAATCCAAAAACATTGTACTCACCAGCCGAACAATACAATAGCATCTCCACAGGAAGCATTGTTAGTGCAGCAGATGTTTTGACAGTGTTCAGCCCTGACCCCGGTGGGGCTTCACCGGTGCAATAGTGACAGATTTAAATTCAGGGATGTGAGGGTTGATAGTGCCCAATGTTCCAGAGTGACATCATTGTGTGACATCGTTTCTGTTGCACATTTTGTTGTGCAAGCCTTGATGTCTGGCCCAAGGGCAGATCAGACCCCTGGGCGGCTCACGCATTCCCGTCTGCTTCCTGACAAGCGTTTGTCCGCCTTCTACACCTGCAAACAAACTAAGAGGTGGAGGAAGATAAGACAACAACATTTGAATTGAGGTCAAACAGGATATGTTACACATACAAACACACACACACACACACATTTGTGTTTAATATCTTGGTTTTACGGTCATTTCAATAAGTGGCCTTTTTTGATGCCCACCAACAAACCAAACCAAGCGCAAACTATTTTCCTGTCAGGCAGTATATATAATGAACAGTATATATACTGTGTATGTATACAGTATATGTACAGCTACATATACTGTATATAAACTGTGTAAAACAGCTACATATATTTCAGCTGCTGCTTGTAGTGCGTTAAGGTGTGACATGTCACTCTATTCCAGGAAACAATCACCTTTCTCTTGTTGTGATGCAGAGAATGAGTCACGGAGTGGGAACACCAGCATGTGCGTCCGGCCTGGCCGGGTGGTGCGGGCTTTGCTGACTGATGACATTCTGAGGGGCAACAGCCGCTGGAATCTCTTCACTTTTATGTGTTCATGATGAAAATTGACTTTGCGCAAACGTTTAAACTCTGCAAGGCTTGACATATTTCTCCTCAGAGGAAACTACAAAATGTTTTCCTGAAAAGTGCTTGCGTCTGCAATTCACTCATGTTGACTCACATATTCATATTTTGTGCAGGCCATCCACCTTGAAAACGTTTCCTATTGAGAGAGAAAGTAGCTATAGATATTTTCCTCACAATATGACTTCCGTAGCCAAGCAATGAGAGTATTTTATAGTAACGAGAAACAAAACAGGTGGAAGGAAATCAGGGAGGGTAACCATTGGTAACCAAGTGTTTTCAGTTTGAATACATGAATAAAAATAACACATCAACACAGCCAGGGAACACACTGAGAATCATGAGAATAGGAAGCGATTGTCTCGTATTCTAAAGTTTCTAAAAATGTATTGTGCCTAAATTAGAATTACAAATCCTTGGTGCAAATGTGCCTGGTGCCTTGGTGCAAATATTAATACACAGAGAACTATTGCAAACGTGTATGTACCTAAGGTGGATTTATAGCAACCCAAACGTTTTTTGTTTATTATTCGAATAATAATGGAAAATATCCCTTCAAATCAGGAGCAGAGCCTGGTTATCAGAGAGGTAGAATGGCACATGGAGAGAGAGAGAGAGAGAGAGATGCCATTTGATAACCCTTCAGCTCAATACTGTCCTCATGTGGTGGAGCAGGAAAATACACTTTTAGCGCAACTGCAGAAAAGCTGCCTCGAAAACAAAGTCCACCAAATGATAATTCCAAAACACTCCATTATACCATCCATGTTTTATGGATGAAATGCCTTACATTTTGGCCATTGTGTAAAAATGAAAACATTCTAAAAAAGAATTGTTGTCCGGAAGTCGGAGGGGAGTGATTTTGCTAAATGACGTTATGCTCCACAGTGGTGGCTGCCTCAGGCAGTCTGTGTAATGTTCTTGTCATCAAGTTGGTCAGTCAGTTTACGTAGTCTTAGTCACCCCCGCACAAGCAACACAACACACTACAGACACGTGACTAAAACTAAAAACATAACATAACACACACACACACACCAATATCCCATGCATCGACCCATAATCCTTTGCAAAAATCACTGCAAAAGGATACTTTCTCCCATACGCACTTATTTGGCGTTTCTCAATAGCAATAATGCAAAGAACTTATCTTAACTTACCTATCCTTATCTTTCCACACACTCCTCCTGGCCGTGGTTCTAGTCTCCTACGAAATCAGTCAAATCACTAAATGAGAGTACTTCCATACTTCATATAGTTCATTCATATAGCACATATTCACAAGGTGGCAACTATGTGGAGTGGAATCTGATGGGGATACTGGAAAGGAGATGGGGAGGAGGTAGGAGTCACCAGTAAGGCCTTTTTTTAACCTTCTTATAAGACACAAGGTTGATGGGAAGAATTTAGGGGAGAGGATAAATGGCACGTTACACCCTCTTGTACAGCAGGCGGCGGTATGCACCTTAACGTTGTTTGCGCTCCACAGTAAACCGAGAGAAGAACAAGGAGAACATACGTGGCTTTACTGAAAGCTTAGATACACCGTCACAATTGTCCCCGGAGAACGTAGTCATTTGAGGAGTTACAGTAAGTGTTCCACATTTTCTCCCAATCTTTTGTTGTAGTCAACGTTCTATTTATTATACAAAGTAATATTTAAAAACGAAAGCTAAAAAACGAATCGGGTTCAGTGTTAACATGGTCGACGTATCTAAATAACCGATCCAGACGTGTGTAATAGTGACTGAAACTAGGAACTGGCGTCTATGTTTAATTGCAATTCACCATCCACTTTTGATATCCATCTTTTTACCAGAAGCCCTGAACAAATATATCCAGGATGGACCAAATCATGCAGTTCGTGGAGCCCAGTAGGATGTTCGTCAAGGACTCAATCCGTCTGGTGAAGAGGTGCACTAAACCGGACAGGAAAGGTAGGCCTACTTGCTAGAGAAATGACAGGAACAACCATTATTTTTGAAAGAAATGCGCTAACATACGTTTTTTGGCAACTTGTAATTTGACCATGTTTTGTATTATTTTCTTCTCAGAGTTTCAGAAGATTGCCATGGCCACAGCAATAGGATTCGCCATTATGGGCTTCATCGGGTTTTTTGTGAAGCTCATTCACATCCCCATCAACAACATTATTGTGTAAGTAAATTATCCTGTTATACTTGGTCCACATTTAAACACCAAATGTATGTTCTACCTCACTGTTTAGAGTGACCCTGTAACTATTTTACTGAGTGTTGGGTCACTACTGGGGGCTCAGGCCAACCCTTTTTCTGCCAACTGTTTGCCTCAAACCCTGGACATTTTCCCCTCCTAAGATGGGTTAGTTTTGTAGTAGTGACTGAAATAACGAATGCATATTTACAAAAGTCTCTAATAACTACATTGCCTGTTTCAGCAACCTACGGCATGCATTTATTTAACTAACCATATTCATCATCCACAACTGCTCATAATCATAATTGGTCAGAAGATCATAATTAGTTACTTCTATAAATTTACCATAATAACCATAACCATATTTCCAGTCTGCACTCTAGCCTTACAATTACTACTTTCTACTATTCCTAACTGCATGTTAATTCAACTCCCGGCATGTAAAATGGTCCGACATCATGCAGCCTTCACCTCCTACCACTGCCATAGGCACTACTACTGGTGTACAGCTTTTATTTTCACATGGACCTGCAGTTTGTATATAAATCCATTATACCAAGATGTTAGTGATGGTGGCCCATTTGTGTCTTCAATAAGCATTCATGTAACATGAATTGTTGGCTTTGTGCTCATCTTTCAACAATATGGTGTCATGTGTTCTTTTCCAGTGGAGGCTGAGCTGATGATCCTGACCAGTGTACTGGTCACTGTACTGCCCAGCTGTCTGGAACCACAGGACGAACCTATCCTCCCCAACTCCTGTTAATTCCTTTGGCTTGTAAATAAACAAACTTTTTTTTTTTTTTACATTTGTGCTCATATTATTTCGTTTGTATTTAGCAGACACTTTTGTCCTAAGGTGTTTGGAATAAGATCTACCGGTAATGTAGTAGCTTGATAATGACAGTAGCTTGGTAATGACAAAGCCATATACACAACCAATCACACACAAACTAATGAAATCAACACACCGATAGCAAAGGCTAGTACAGAAGGAGATGTGAACAGGGAGGGATGCAGACAAACTATTTCACCTTCAAATATTACACTTTCAAAAATAACTCTGCTGTTTGTTTTCTTTAAATCTATTCCCAAAGGACCTTTCACTCAAAAACTACCAGTGATGAAATATACATTTATTAGAAAAAAAGGTAGATGATACACTAATGCTCAGTTTACTATCTGATTTACATCGTATGGTCATTAACGATCATTTGAGATTATAATCTGAGTAATCTGCAAATCTGCATCATCCAAATGTCTTCATAGTTAAATGTTTGTATTTTGGGATTGAAACTACATGGTTATGGCTATGGTATTTTCATACAAAGTGGAATAAAAATTAAACACAATTTCTTAAATGATATTCAACGAGGAAACTATTATTAAATATTGTAGCGACCCAGTAAACGCTGGGTAGTTCGTCAGAGGAGAACTCCAGCCTCTCGGCCAATCAGAGTGTGCGGGCTGGTGATTGGGTGAGAGGACGTGAGGGGAGGGTCTGTTGTTCCGGGTTTGTCATGTTTTGTTGTTGAACGCGGGAGATAGACACGCGTAGTAGCAGACGGGGGCTAATTCTGTGTATGAATATAAAAATAAAGCTCATATTTGCTTCTAACCTGACTCTGGCTAGTTGTTACAATATCAGGATTTGTAAACGGAGTTTGGAGCGTTTGTCAAAGCGACACACAGTTCAATCACTGAGTGGGTCGGACTCTGCAGTACGCAGTCTGGGCTACGCCCAGGCACTAAAATATTCAGTGAACGAATCTTTTGAACGAATCTTTTTAATGAACTGATTCTAGTGAATCGAATCACTGAAATGAACTGTTTTTCCTATCACTACTGCAATGTGTTACATCTATGCATGTTATTATGGGGTGTTCGACGGACCGTACCACTATAGAAGTTATAGGGGGTGGAGCAAACCACCCCCCAGCCACCTGGATAGCTCCTGTCGTTTTATCAAGCGGCATCATCTTAATTCCAGTTGGCTATGAGGTTATCTGACAATGCCGTTTGAGCGAAAGGAACGAGGGAAAACACGCTATATTCGCTTTTTGAAACAGGACGTCGAACAGGTTGAAAGGATAAAAGGGGAGAATTGCGCAGAGAAACAGACGGAGGGTGAGCTATTGTGTTGATCGCAGTCCGAAACATTTATTCATGCCGGCTAGACATTTTCCTAATAGGAATATTGCAGTATTTCATACACGCTTGGATTCTGTTATTGTCCACACGTCTGGATACAATCGAAGATGCCTCTCGGACGGCGGCTAACGCTTGTCTGCCTGCTCCTGTGCAGCAACGTTGACGTTGCGTTCACAGCATCCCGTAAGTAGGCACACACACACACACACACACACACACTGTCTATGTCTATGTTATGTTTTGTGATTGGCTCTGATAGAAGTTCCCCAATATTATTGATCTGGTAAATGAGTCGTGTATATCTGCATCATTCATACCTTTTTGTGCAATATGCAAGTGCATATGGAAACATATACGCAACATAACGATGCGTATGACTAAAGCTACGACATTGAGCTATTTACATTATTCTATTGCAACGAAACACTGCTTGCCATACAGAAAATGAAAACTCTGAACCCAGCATGATAGCGGTCCATCTTGGCTCTGTGGTGAATAAATGCATCAAATATTCTTATTTACACCCCGATCAGTTGAACTCACAACATTAAGTCTGAGGGTAATTATGTTGATTGGTGAATGAAATGTACAGAGACGGCTATGAAACCTTGTTTCATAGCTTAGTTTATTTCGTGCCTCATAGATAGTAACCCAGAGCACACTTGCAACCTCAGACCTTGCAGTTGAAGACAATAGACAGCTCATACAGCGTCCCGATGCTCTATTACCATACACACTATATTCTAGCTTTGAACCTATTTTACGCACACACACACACACACACACACACACACAGTGTCTTAGAAGCACTGTGTATGTGTGTGTGTGTGTGTGTGTGTGTGTGTGCACCCCAGCACCCCCTGCTGGGGTGCTATTGACCGGACATGTGTTCTCCTTCAGGCTCCTCCATTCACCCATTCATCCATTTGCAGAACGAGAATGAGAATAACAACAAAAACAAGGGTTGTTGTTGTTATTATTAATATGTCATTGAATTAACTGTAAATATAATAACCTCCATATATCATCTGAACCCTAACTCTGCTATATTTACTTGAGCACTAGTTACCTAAATACAAGTCATTGCCTAAAATAGGATTATAAGCCTCAAATTTTGGGAACTGGGAATTAGTAGTCCACTAACATGTCCACTAGCATAGTATCTAGAGAACTAGACATTAAACAGAATCCATATTGTTTCATATAGACCTAGTGGGAGAGAGAGAGTTTGTGTGTGTTTGTGTTGTGGGGATGTGGGGCCTTTGTTGGGAAATGTCCGGTAAATGGACAAAGAAGCATCTTAAAGAGGGGGGAGGGCCTTAAACCCAGTGCACGTGTGTGTGTGTGTGTGTGTGTGTGAAGGCGGGGGTGTGTGTGTGCAGCCGTCTGGGTGTGTGTGTCACACAGGGTGACAAATCCAAATAGCAGGTGCTGCGCATATTAATAAGATGTCTAATTTGAATAACCGAAGAGCTACAGACTTGAGGAGGTTGTATACAATATGTATACAGCCCTAATGTAGTGGCCCACGTGAAAGTAAGAAAAGCATACTGGCTGCATTGGTCTGCCTGTATTCTGCTGAGTTGACCCAAATCACTGGTTAGGTCAAGATACAAAACTCTACAGTGCTCTTACTCTTACTCAAGTCTACTCTGGAGTACTCTTACTCTCCTGTTCTCTACAGAGCTACTCTTAATCTAATCTTAATCTATGTACAGAGATCAAGTTTACCCTACCATTAAGGTCTCCATCGGAAAATAAATATTACAGAGCGGTAACATGTATAGATTAAACAGCATTGGGCAGAGAGTGGAACCTTGCGGGACCCCACAATTAATCTCTGTTTTTTTTCAGAATCAACCAGGGAAGCAAAGAACTCCTGGCCAGTCAGATATGACCGAAACCACATTATAACCATGCCTGAGAGACCAACATAGTTTTCAAGTCTGTGCAATAGGATGTCATGGTCGACGGTATCAATGGCCACACTAAGATCTACAAGGACTAGGACTAAAAGCTTATTAGAATCCTTTTTCAAAAAACAAATTTTTTTCAAAAATGTAACCTAAGAAAGGGAGGTTTGATATGGGCCAGTAGTTACTACTGGACGATCGGGACTTCCCTCCACTCGCTGGTTGCTGCATCCCCCCATCATCTCCAGAGTCTGATGGCCCCTTGTCACTGCCTCCCCTCTCCATGGCTGTGTACAAATCGTCGCTCATTGCTCTCAACGACATGTAACCAGCCCTCTGGTTCAGAGGTCTGAACCGGCTGGTTACATGTCGTTGTGTGTACACTCCGACGGCACGCCCCCCTCCTCGTGATCCAGCTGGAGTCCACCACTCCTGTAATCCCATCGCCAGTTCAGACCTCCAAGCCCCCTCCTCCTGCCACAAGCCAGAAATGTTGTTCCAGAAATATTGTGATCCATATAGGCAGTAACGATACCGCCAATCAGCAGTCTGAAATACTAAAGTGCAATTCTAACAATCTTTAACAATTGCTCAAGGACTGCAAAAAAATCTCTTTCTGGACAGATGCCCTCTCTCCACCAATGTGTAAGGTGTTTTAGCAGGCTGCACAGTGTCAAATGCATGAACGCCAACATCCAGCAATTCTACACTTCTAATAGTACTCTTCAATGTGAGATCTCTATCCAATAAGACATTATTTTGCAAACTTGGATTTAATGTTTTTGTCTGAATCTTGGTTGCAAACTAATGATCACAGCCAACATGTTGAACAGTCTGTCCCACTATGATTGTTTCAACCAATGCATGGTCAGTGGTCGCGGTGGCAGCCTGGTGAGTGTTTACAGGAAGAGCTTCAAATGTAATCTAGTACCCTGTGATGGAGTTTCTCCCTTTGAGGTTTTCACTTTTAAGCTTTTCTTTTATTTATCTCCCCCCAAAAACCAAATGGCTGCTTTTTAGCAGAACTCCCTGATTTTTCATCCTCTCTTGTTTTAAATTATAACAGAGTTGTTCTTTGTGGCGATTCAAATATTCATGTTGATGAGGACACTAATGTTCATGCCTCCAATTTGTTAAACATCGCTACTTCGTTACATTTCAGTATGTGTATAGACAGACACATAACCGTGGTCATACATTAGACCTTGTTTTACTCTGGGTGTAAATGTATCCTCGGTGGAATTGGAACTCTCATCACAAATGTATAGTTTTTAAATGTATAGTTATTAACACTGCCTCACCCCACCATGTGTGCACTTGCGTCCTTAATGAGCAAAGTTCTGCGCACTGTTGTCAAAGCCTACACCTGTCAGAATATTCCCACACCAATGATCTGGCCAACTGTCTCAATTCAATCTTCAACGAAATACTAAATAGACAAAATACTATTGCACGTCTTAAACTTAGGTCTCAGTCACCAGTAAGAAAGCAGCCTTGGATTAATGATCATATTCTCCGCTGTAAAAGGAAATATAGAAAGGCAGAGCGCAAAATCCGGTCTCCAAGTTCAGCATAATATTATGAAGGAGTCATTACTACTTATAACAACAGGATTAAGGATGCGAGACGCTATTTCTCCCAACCCACAGCTCCCCCCTTCCGATCCTCTTCCGTTGCCTCAGTGACCAACTTGATGGCCCTTTGCCTACTGGCCCCTGGGATGTCCAGTGTGTTGTAGGCCCTGCAGAGGGACTGGCCTGCAAACCCTCTGCATCCCACACCGTGCTCACACCTTGCTTGCCACCCATTGCTCTGGCATTTCTCCGTCAGCTCAGTGCACTTTGCCCTCTTCCTCTCGAACATAAACACAGAAAAAAGGATTAGGGTATGACTAAATAGGGAGATGAATGAGGGAAGTGGAGACAGCTGCAGGGAAACAGCACACAGGAACATGCAAACTACAAACCAAAACATGAAACAACAAACAGGTCAACTCAAATACATGGGGAATGGACATAAACTAAAACACATGGGGAAACAACACAAGGAAGGAGGTAAAGGTTAGAGGATGAGAAATTGAGACCTTGGAGAACTTTTTGGCAGTGTGCAAGTCCTCTCCACCCCCAGGTTTTTGCATATTGCCATGTCAGCGGGAGTTATATTATTTCACAGCCCTCGCTATGCTGTTTAATGCCTGCAGTCCTTGATGGAATATCACATCATGCACACAGCGGCTTACATTTTGCTTGGCGACGTAGCATTGGACTACACCCCTTAGATCTGCTTGAAGGAGTAGAAGGAAATCGATGCTGGAGGTGGGGATCTGTATGCATTTATTTTACTAACAGTGAACACAAACCCAGCCAGCACTATGTAACTTTTCTAGGCACCAACATTCTTAGAAATTATGTCCTGCTGTAACATAGGTATTCTACTTGCATTCACATTGAATTCACAATATGTTTCACATTAAATGGCAACTTCTCTGTCTACTCTCCCCTCTCTGGTGTGTAGGTAAGTGTGAAGATTCCCTGGCCACGCCTCTTCCCTACAGTTCCTTCACTGGCTCCTCTGTCTACGCCACAGGCTATGGAGCTGGTTACGCCAAACTCAACCGGAGAGGAGGTAGGGGCCTGTGTTATCATAGTAGTGTTATCAGTAGCTGCATGCTGTGATTGGACGATAAAAACTTCCAGATGAAAACAAACAGTACTCGTTGAATTAGTTAAAGGATATGGACAGGCTGTCAATCAACACAATGGTGTTTCATGTTTCTAAAGCCACCGTGATATTCAACAACCGACCATCCTTCAACTTTGGTTTAATAGAAACCCATAGTAACACACAACCGCCTTGTCAGCCACAACACCGCCACCTGGGCTCTCATTGCCAATTCATTACGTAAGCTCACCCATTCCACTCACTCACTGCCAGTATTACTCCAGTATTTCTCGGATTGAGTTCCCCTTGTCGACCCTGCCTATCCCTGACCTCCCTGCCTCATCTTAATCCCGGTAAACGCCTCAGCCTTCTGTCCCCGACCACAAGTTCAGCCCCTGCACTTCCTGGTTTATGTCTTCCCGCCACTGTGGCTGTTTGGTGTTCTCCTGCTACAACAAGCTCCTGCTCCTCTGCCTGACCCGATCGTCCGTCTGTTTGCTCCTTCCCAGTACTTTTGCCTCACCGACTGCTTACCCTTTTTCGGATCAGCTGCCTTGATGACCTCTGTTTTCCCCCTCCTGCTACCATTGTCCTCCTACAGACTGTTGTTTGTGTGTGAGCTTTCCCACCTTGCTTTTTTTTGCCTGCCCGGCATCCCCTTCCTCTGTCACGATGGCGCGGCTGTGTCTAGTTGCCATCATGGTAGCTCCGTGGAGATTGTACATTTAGTTGTATTTTTTTTACATTGTCTTTTGCACAAATGTATAGGCACTAACAACATTAAGACGAGATACACTCCTGGACATTAACTTTGGTCTACAACAAAGGTTCTTGGATACTTTTTCCATCGATCCTGAGTGGTCGGCGGAGATAGAACAAGCAAGCCACAACAACAACAACAGTGATATGCGGGACGCCATGAGCGACGTCGACTGGGACATGTTCCGATACAGTTCCAGTGACGTCAGAGTTTATGGACATGGTGATGAGCTTCATAGCAACGCTAGAGGACATAATTGCCCCCATGCTTAAGGAGAGATCATTTCCTAATAAAAACTGTGGGCCGATGGACCCATCCGCACCGCCTTGAACGCACATACTGCTGCTTACAACTCCAGCCTCGTATCCAGCAACATGGATGAAAACAAAGCGCTTTCCTACGGAATCCGACGAGCGAAGAGAAGGCAAAGAGAATGTACAGAGACACACCAGACACCTATGGCAAAGGCTATGGACTATCACGGATTACCCGGGCAGAACTCCCTCAACTGAGAGCATCGACGCATCCCTAGTGGACGATCTGAACTCATTCTTTGCACAGGAGAGCAACAAAAGAGCTCACGGGACCATGGCTGAAGTGAGTTCCATTGCTTGGGACCAGCACACTCTCTCTCTGTGACCGAGCATGACATGAGGAGGGCTCTGACGAGGGTGAACACCAGAAAGCTACAGGCCCCGACGGCATATCTGGACGAGTATTGAATACTTGGGCTAACCAACTATCTTGTGTTCACCACCTTATTCAACCTCTCCCTGGCTGAGTCCGTGGTCCCAGCCTGCCTCAAGTGGTCCACTATTGTCCCTGTGCCCAAGACTGCCTCTCTAGCATGCCTGAATGTGTACTGGTCAGCAGCCCTTACATCGGTTGTCATTAAATGTTTTGAGTGGTTGATCAAGGACTACATCTGTGCCATCTTCCCTCCCGTCATGGACGCGCTGTAGTTCGCATACCAGCCAAACATATCCACAGACGATGCTGTCTCCCAGGTGATGCACAGCTCCATCTCTCATCTTGACAGTCATGCCCCAGGTCGTCAGCGTGGGAAAACACACCTACAGACCCCTCAACCTGAACAAAGGATCCCCCCAGGGTTGCATCCTCAGCCCCTTACTGTACTCCCTGTACACAAATGACTGTGTGGCCAGGTTCAGCTCCAACACCATCATCAAGTTTGCTGATGACACAATGGTGATGGGCCTGATCTCCGGTAAGAGAAGGCCTACCTAAAGGAAGTTGCTAACCTGTTACTATGGTGTCAAGACAAAAGCCTCATGCTGAATATCTATTTCTCTCCCTTTTACTTACAATGCGCATACATCTCATGTTATTGTTTTGAGATAGCCTGTATAAGATCGACGTAAACTAGCTCAGTGCTGGTTGTTGACACTCTCTCAGCTCTTGGTCCTGTGTCTGTGATGCTGAGCGGTCCCCTTTGTGCTGTGCTCTTGATATGTGTTTCGTAGTGGTAATTCATCCGTTATTAGACTAGATAGGCTAAATATGAGGACAAAGTACCTCATTTTCTTTTAAACACTACTAGTATAACGATTTCTTAGCTAAGCCTCAGTCTAGAATAACTCTCATGAGTTATGAGTTATTAACTCTCCCTGCGAACCACGCCGCTTTTCTTTAGAGAGGATAGGGCGATCGATTCCCCTTTAAAAACCATCATGGACGGACCGCTGCTTCCTTTCACCAAGAGTGAAATACCACAAAAGATGTTCCCCAGCCCCACTGCCAAGCCCCGGACCTCAGGACCATCAACACGTAATGCCGCCCAACTGGACGCAGTTTTTTGGAAAAGACCAAACCACTTCCTGATCGCTACACACGTGATCTCCAGCAAAGTAGATATTAGGGCATAGTTAGATAGAACCGTGTTATATGATTGTGTGTAGAAATGTTTATTGATATTGTTGGACAATATTGTACATGTTGTACCTCCTTCGCTTATGTTTTGATCGAAAGTCAGAGTGGATCACCATCCGTTGTTAGGTCTGTACATGTCTCTCTCGCTCTTTTAGTTTTCTCTCCCTTTTTACGAACAAAGCGCATACATCTCATTTGAGTGTTTTGATATTGATGGTAGAAGTGAGTGATTCAAACCCTCCCACTTCAACACTCACTGATCATGTAGATCCTTTTGTTAGAACTACCTCCCACATTACGCTGCCTCAACCACCTCCATTTGCTGTTATTTTTCTTTGTCTCACACACACACGCACATGCACACTTCAGGTTGTGCGTTGTTTATTGTATTTAAGGAATATTTACTTTATGCCATTTGCTAATGTGAATAAACCTTCTTATATTATAACTATGTGTTTTTTGCTTGAATATTGTCTTGAAGCCGGCCTCTGTCGTGTAAAGAACTCAACTCAACCTTTAGGGGAACGCCAACTTGTATTTATTATATTATTTATTGATATATAGCTAGCCTCGACCACAACATAGTCTGGCTGGCAAGATGCAAGCTGTGGGGTTTATTTCACTCTCTGTGTGTTACTGTTTTCAGTTGTGTGAAACGACCTCCGAGCTATATACACGCAGAAAAGTATTGTACGTGCCGTTGCGGAGATGGGTCTGGTGACACATTCTATAAAAAGTAATCTACACGTTAGGGCTGGGAAATAATTGCTCTTAAAATAATTGAATATGAGTGTTTAAATGTATTGTGATGTTTAATGATTTTGTGTACAATTCCCCATAATTATCACAATAATAAATGTTTCCATATGGCCTACACCACCCCCTCTCCTCTATGATCTGTGTGAACCGCCTTAGACTTCCCCACTTCTGATGCCCCCACTCCACCTTCACACCTATCCCCCCTCCTGCCGCCCT
>OMOU01052774.1:5215-22553 GCA_900312585.1 Malacocephalus occidentalis | reverse complement strand
TGGGTTAGGGTAAGGGTGGGATCGAGTGGGGCGTCCGCTTCACCTCGGCGAAGAAGAACAATAACTTTTTAACAGTTTTCGCTTTTTAGTTTTTTTCAAATGTGGCATTGGAGACAGGCTGCCTGATGCATGCAACCAAAAACACCACCTCTAAACCATTCCAGTCCATCCCCAAACCCATCCCATTTGCACACCCCATCACAGAACCCTGTCTGGGACCCCTCATGCCCCTCCCATCATACTGACACCCTCTCATGCTCACTCCAGTACCAGCAACTGACTTGCCCACCTACCAAAGACAAGGAGAGGATATTTTATATTATGCAAGATAAGCGCCGAGCCAGATGTCCAACAGATCATTTATGAATGTACGGAATATGCTAGAACCTTCTAGAACATTCTCGACCCCGCCCCCCCCCAAGCTCCCATGTGGAACCACAACACAATTTTAAACTCTGTTGAGAATTATTATTATTAATTAATTGGTATGAAACAAAACACCTCCTTCGTTGAGAGTAACCTTCAACAGAGACACCTTGGAGCCAAGTTAAATATCCTCAAATATGCAAGCACAAACACACGCACACACATAAACACACACACACACACAAACACACATATACTGTACATAGACACATGCAGACATGCGTTGACACATTCGCACACACACACACACACACACACACACAGAAGAAGACCAACCAAAAATCTGTTGTGGCGAGTAGTTATATCAAAAGGTTTTTCAGCATATAAAGCATTGAAGCATCAGACCAACGTAAACATTTAAATATATATACACATATACAATGTATGTGAGCACAATCTCTAAGCACATTTTCTTTGCAATAGAACTGGGTGAGAAGTCTTCACACACAGAGAAACTCAGGAGGTTGTTTTTCTAAACGCCTGTGAACATCCACGCCAAACAGCAAGTCAGACCTAGCACATCAAACTGAGTGCTGGCATAGACACACATGGACTCCTACACAAAAACACACAACAGTGTAGCACACTAGCACACAGGGTCTCCTCCGAACGTGACATGCTGGACATATGTCACATCCTCTCACCACCATGACATCTTGACACGTGTTAGCCTAGCTTCACTTCAACAAGGGGACCATTTCCCGACTAGCATAGAGTTAGCATCTTTGTTCCAACATTCCTTCAGTTATCCAAATATGACCAGATAAACTAGATTCTAGCCAGCCCGAATTGGCCAGCACAACAACCCAGTAGCCGTTTGTGGTGAATGCTAACCATGGTGCTAGCAATCTGTGGGAAATGCGTAGCCCGGGTCCTGTTAGAATCAGCGCTAAAGCGAAAGGCGACACTGGTTTCTTGTGAACATGTGACACATTCCACCCCGAGGCCAGCAGGGGGTAACCCTCCTGAGCCCAGGGGAGCGGCAGTGACCTGACATGGCAAATCAGGGCCTTCAGAATAATTAAAGAGGACAATCCAAAGGTGATGTCAGACAGATTAACCCTCCTTCTAAGGGTCCCAACACTCCGTCAGTGTTCCTGTGTTTGACCAGAACCAGGACCAGTCTTCCATCCAGGGAGTGGATGTAGAGACACACAAACACACACACACACCAGAGACAGCCAGGGGCCACTAGTGCTTCCCACCCCTCGGACAGGAGCGGCAGACACACAGGAAGTGGAACAGCGAGACAGTATCTGTACGTCTGTCTGTCGAAACGTCCTGTCGAAACGTCCCATCTGTGCTTTTGACTTTGTGTCTGGCTTTACACTTGTGTGCGTGTGTGTGTACACTCAGTGTACACACACACGCACACGCACGCACACACACACACACACACACATACACAGTTTTGTGACCCCTCCCCCCTTATAAAGCATCATTATCATCATCTTCATCATCATCCTCTCACACAGCTACCAAACCAAAAAACAAACCAAACCAAAGGAAAGACATCAGTTTGCAGCCCTGTCTCCATAGCAGTGCTGGGTGGCTCCAAAGAACAATTGGGTGGGGGGAAAAATAAACACGTATGACTTTTTTCTATTTATTGACGAATCGAAACCAAAGAAAACCTTTTTCTGCACCGAACAAATGGAAAAAAATGAACTACTCTAAAGACAGAAAGTAATTATTAACTAAAAACAAAAAGACAAAAAAAGTGGAGATGTGGAGGAAGTGGAGAAGAAGAAGAGGAGGATGTAACGAAGGTGGAGAAGGAACATTGTATTTAAGGGAAGCTGTGGAGGCTTGAATGCCACACCTCCACCAGGCAGAACAGAAACTTGTATCTCACTGTTGAAGAGTGTCTTTAACGTGTGCCTATGCAGTTTTTCAAAGTAAAAAAATGGTAAAAGAACAACAAGAACCTCATCAGCTAACAAACCAAAGATTTACCTGTACAATGGTAGCAGTTCCACTCCCTCCCCCAACGGCTGGAATTAACCACTTAGCTCATTGCAGCGCAAATGGTCTTCAACTTGAATGTCATTTTTCAGAGAGGTGACAGCTGTATCATTCAAAATGTTGGCAAATCATACCAAACAATTTAAAGGGTCTTCAGCAGCGTAGCCTTTTACAAACAATGTTAACATCAATCTCCAGTCGTCACTTTATGGTGTGAGGTTAGCAGTAGTCTAGCTACATTTGCACTGTGCTAGTGTAAGTCAGTGGAATGCTAGCATCCCATGTATCTTGGCATAGCTATCCTCCTCTCCAGCATGGCATTAGCAGGTGTAGCTAATGTAGAATGAATCTCTACTAGCCTATGCTAGTGTAGTGTAGATGATATTCATCCCTACAGTAGGGATTTGGGAAACATCAGTAATTTAACTACCTTGTAGTTAACAAGGCTACCTTAGCTACACCTGCACATGGATCATTCATTCATCTTCCATGGGCAAAAGCTACCTCTACTACCCTCCTAGTAAGGCACACTGTTTGACGACCGTACCATCAAACGTTGCAATTATGTTTTAGAAGGCTTCGCTAGTGGTTAGCTGACAGACGTCAAAGTGCCAGAGCAAGCATTTTAACTGGCAAATGCCCTGACAAAACGACAGCTTTCTAACAGTCTTCAGTACTGCGGAGAGTGTACTCCTACGACTACAGTGCGATAATTACAGTGTATACCAAAGATTTAACCACTGCTGTTATTATTTTGTATATGGTCCCAGTTTCGTCGATCTGGACTCTGTAGCATCAAGTTATCCAGTCTTCTAACTTTATCAGGGTTTGGTAGAACCCTGAAAATCCACTCTAAAAAAACTTTGGCCATACTCCGATATGTTGAGTGAGACTTTATATTGATGTATTTGTTACATCTTTGCCTCATTGTAAACCACCATGCCTTGCTTGAGAAGGTAAGAGGCCTTCAAATATGATCAGACGTCCAAACTGTCCCTTAAAGTGTGGTAGCCAACCGTCAAAGAGCCGTTCCTTCAAAGGGGAGGGATTACACTGCTACTGTAAATGTACAACAACAAGCCAAACCAAAAAATAAAACAGATAACTGCTGAGAGAAACTGCTTGAAAAATCGGTCAAATAGCTTTATTCTTTAGTTTTCTCTTTCTGTCGATTACGCTTCTACTCCAAAGACTCCCCACCCCCCACCCCCAGGTGACCATGCTCAGTGGAAGGGGCGGGGCAAAGGGTGGAGGAGGCAAGCCTAATGCAGGTGTGTCTGCAGGTTAAAACTGGGCCAAACCAATAGCCAAAAAAGAGGGAATGGGGATTAAAATCCAAAGAGCTTTTCATTGCTTGTCTTTATAGAACCTAAAAATGTAACTACTACTATTACTACTACTACTACTATGTTGCTTCTTTTGCAATATTTTATTTAATGTAATTTATATATTTTTATGCAATTCAACTTCTGCTTTTAATTCTCAATTAATTTAAACTGTTTTGTTTTTTGTTGCAAAATCTCCCCCTTAACCTTTGACCCTTAATGACGATTAGCTTTGCCAAAGTTTACAATGTTTGTACGGTTTATCTTTCTATTTTGGACACTGTATTTATTTGAGCCATTCTAGAACATATTAGTTTTGTACTTAATTCATTTTATTTTATTTTATTAGCTGTAATCACTCGTAATTCATATTTATGGGTATTTAAGAATGTTAGTTGCATCAAAGATGCAGTGCTTCTATACCAGGAGTTAATTTATTCCGAGCTAGCTTTATGTTGAAGGGCAAACAAAGGGCGTGTTTGTGGCTTTGAAAGCAGAATACTGTAGGAATGTGTGATTAGACATAGAGAACATTCTCTCCTATAGCTTCTCCTTTATCCCCCCTTAACTACTCCTGTATGATCAAATCAATCTTTATATGACCAGTAGTACCAAATGACGAGCACCACATCGCTTTGAGCCACACAAATCTTTTTCACAGATTGTTTCATTGTTAGCTTGTTTTCCGGTTGTCTTTTGTTGCGAGATATTTTGAAGTCGGCCGTTACTGAACAAGCAATGAACTTTAGATGGATTTAGTGACAGCACGTGAGGAGGTCAGAGGTCATGTTGGGCAGACCGCTTGCTGTGTTGCATGTATTCACACCTCACCACCCCTCCCCTCCTGCTGGTTAGCGCTGGCAACATCGCTACCATTCTAGCAATCTTAAAAACTTCCAATTGGACTCATTTGGATTTATTTCCATATTTCCAACCATTGAAAATATCTGCAAACACATAATTACGAAATTATAACTCGGACTTGGATTTTGTACTTCTGGATCACTGGGTGTATGAGGAGTGTGTGTGTGTGTGTGTGTGTGTGTGTGTGCATAACCAGTTGGATCCAAGGACACACTGAAGGCTCGCTGCTTCCAACACAGACTTTGTGTGTAAAAAAGAAAAAAAAAAAGAAAAAAAAAGTTTGTATAAAACTGTGTGTGTGTGTGTGTGTGGGGGGGGGGCAGTTGTCTTTTAAACCGTGTCCATAAAAGAACGCAAAGAAACCAAAGATTTATCTTCTTTACAATCGTCTCACGCAACCACTCCCCTTCTCTCCTCCCCATCTTCTCTCCTCATGTTGTGGAGGAGAAGAAGTGGGTGATGGAGTTACCTCCTCTTGTTTTTCCTGGGGTGAGGGGGCTACAGTTAGAACGCAAACCACCAACAAGCCATCCATGGTTGTGGTCGGGTAGCGATCCCAGCAGTTGTCCAGACTGAACAGATGGATATGGGAGAGTTTGAAAGTGTCAGCTAGCCGTAGCATGGCTAGCCACCTGTTTCATAGTTTGTCCCCTTCAAACCATTCGATTGTGGGATGAGAGACGATACACAGCCCTCTATTGTGTTTGTATGGCGACATCATCTGTATTCCAGAAGGATGACATCACTGTCTGACCTGTCACACCCTTACAGAAGCAACCACGCTGACCATGCTAACCACAGGTTGTTAGGGTTGCTTTGTTTTTATGTTTTTCCTGTGACAGCCACACTCTCAGAGGGGTCAAGGAAGGTCGTTGGTTCGAAGCCTGAGATATCCCTGGACCAGTGCCTTGCTTCTGACCAAACGACAGTCCAGACCCCTCTGTGGAGTTCTGCAGGATGTCTGTTAAAGAAAATACCACAAGGTATTCAACCAAAGTATTAAACCAAAGTATTTCACTTTAGCTGGTCTTCACTGCCTCTCTTTGCCGTGCGAGCCCTGGAACACAGACAACATGTGCGTTCAGGTTTGTGTTAAACCCAGGCCTCTGTATTGTGTGAGACGATAAGAGCGCTGAACACTTGAACCTGCCTCGTGGGCCGGGTAGATGGTGTTCACAGCCGGAGATGTTTCACACAATCACACAAAGAAAATCAGCTTGAAAGTGATTGTGACTGATGCCCGCCCAGCAGCACACTAACCAACCAAACCAATGAAGCGGTGGTTCTGTCTATGTCTCTTTATCCCCTCTCCCACTCCCTCTCTAAATGGTTGCAAGGCTAGAAAGATAGAAGAGGAGGAGATTGAGGCGGTGGTTGCAGATATACCTCATAGCGTGTAGCATTAACACCATGTTTCCTATATAGTGTGTGTCAGCTAGTACTTATTGACTCCTCTTCCTTGCTGGGGTAACTGTGACCTTTGAACCAAATGAAATGTCAAAGGGATTCTGTTTTTCAGGTGAAATAACATTACTTTTGTAGACATCAGAGAGGAGTGCCCAAACCAAAAATGACAGATTTGGTCCTTTATTCCCTTATGCTCTCTCCGTTTATTGTTATTTTTTTATGTCAGCGTGCTTCTCTCTATCATCACTCTACCAACCTCTGCTGAGTTTGAGTTGGACTGGACAGGTTTCGGGGTTGGGTGGATACTATTGGGTGGTGATGCCAGATTTGACCTGTCTTTAATAATCGCATCATTACTTCTCATTTTGATTTGGTCAAGCCACTGAACATCTGAACTCCATGCATCATTGATTTTGGTTATAGATGATGTCTGATCAGTGTACTATGCTCCAACACCACTGTGGACAGACTTTATGCATGAGTGTATTAGCTAGCCATAATGCATTGTGATTCATATACTTATTACTTATTGTTTTTCATTTAATAATGGGTATGCTGTACTATTAGCTTGCGTTACATTTTGCATAATTCTGATTCAGTAGCACATGCTGATAGGCTGCCAATCAGCAAACAGGTCTTGCCACAGCACTAACATTCCAACGGTTAGCCACGGCGGACAAGGCAGTATCCTGTGGGGAGAGTGGCTTGAAGATGGCGTTAGATAACTCAAATGAATTCCAGCCGTTTGAATGAGTTCCCTGCAACACATCTTAACATGCTCTGTAGTGCCTGACAATCGGTACACCCTCAGTTGCCACATCAGTCCATCTGAAGGGATTCCAATGTGATCACGATTGTATCAAATGTATTAAAATGAAATCAAATATGAAATCAAATGTGTACTCTGGAGACAATATGGTGTTAGCCAACATAAGGTATGCAGCAGTTTTAGCGCCATGTCAAAATATCACTTGCTCCTTTTGATCAAAATCACTCACTCAATCATACAGTTATAGATGTCTTACAACACAAGTCTTTCTCCTAATCGAGTACTAAATATTCTGAAAATATTTAAAAACCAAATGAATGAAGATAACTCCATGTCTGTCCATATTGTTAGCATATGCCAAAGCAACTTGAACCCAAACATACCTCATCATTCTTTTCATTTTCTGATCCCTCTGCTTTTTCATTTCCAATGAGTTTTGTTAGTATTATTTGTTATAGTGTTATTATTCTGAAATTGTTGTCATTTTACTTAAATTATGCATTTTATTTGACAGAATAAAATAAATGATTGAACCCTTGTGTGGAATTAAAAGATCACAATTGAAGGAGGAATTTGGGGTATATGTTGTTTCACTATGTATATATTACAAAATAAAGACGTCAAAATGGTCTTATCCATGTATACCCCTCTGCCACCTGTCTGTTTCTTAAAACCCCTTTCTGTGCATTATATACTGAACAAAAATATAAATGCAACACTTGTTCCAATTATTCAAGACTTTTTCTATGTACACAAAAGGCCTATTTCTCTCAAATTTTGTTCACAAACTTGTTTGTGTTAGTGAGCACCTGACAGGTGTGGCATATCAATATGCTGATTAGACAGCATGATTATTACACAGGTGTGCCTTTGGCTGGTCACAATAAAAGGCCACTCTAAAATGTGCAGTTTTATCACTCAGCTCAATGCCACAGATGTCGTTTTGAGGGAGCGTGCAATTGGCATGCTGACAGCAGGAATGTCCACCAGAGCTGTTGCCCATGAATTGAATGTTCAATTCTCTACCATAAGCCATCTCCAAATTTGTTCCAGAGAATTTGGCAGTACATCCAACCGGACTCACAACCGCAGACCATGTGTAGCCAGCCCAGGATTTCCACATCTGGCATCTTCACCTGCAAGTTCATCTGAGACAAGCCACCCGGAGAACTGATGCAACAATTGGTTTGCATAACCAAAGAATTTCTGCACCAACTGTCAGAAACTGTCTCAGGGAAGCTCATCTGCATGCTCGTCATCCTCACCGGGGTCTTGACCTGACTGCAGTTCGTCATCGTAACCGACTTGAGTGGGCAAATGCTCACCTTCGATGGTGTCTGTTTTCTTCATGGATGAATCCCGGTTTTCACTGTACCGGGCAGATGGCAGACAGCGTGTATGGTGTCATGAGGGTGAGCGGTTTGCTGATGTCAACGTTGTGAATAGAGTGGCCCATGGGGTTATTGTATGGGCAGGCATATGCTACGGACAACGAACACAGGTGCATTTTATTGATGGCTCTGGATCGGCGTATATGACAGCGTGTTCCTGCCAATATCCAGCAAGTTCGCACAGCCATTGAAGAGGAGTGGACCAACATTCCACAGGCCACAATCAACAACCTGATCAACTCCATGTGAAGGAGATGTTGCACTGTGTGAGGCAAATGGGGGTCACACCAGATACTGACTGGTTTTCTGAGTGCATATCTGTGAAATCCATAGTTCAGTGCCTCATAAATGTCTCATTCTGCACATTTTAGAGTGTGAGCAAAAGTGTACACAGTTTAGTAGGTTGTAAAAAGATGACTCTGTAGGCCTCTCTTCATCTCCTCAACTTCCCTCCCTCAACACCCAGCCCGTAACACCCTGCTCATCTTCTCCCATTAGTTCCCCCCAGATAAAGCGGTCTCTCTGTCCACTCCGCTGCTCCCGCCAGCCAGCTCTTAACTGAAGGAAGAGAGAAGAGAGAACAGAGAGAGAATAGGGGAGAGATGAAGAGATTATAGCAAAGGAGAAACCACCCCCCTCCAGGATAGGAGGAGGAGATGACTGTGAGCCTGCGTGTTGAAATAAGCCATGGAGCAATGAAAGGGATAGATGGATACATATGTGAGAGAGTGCAAGGCAGGGAGATGAACCCTCTGACCACAACAGACAACGCCTCACTGAAGCCAGTAGGTGCATTTATTTTGAAAGAAGACATGACTATGTTTCAATTTTCATGGGATGAAAATTGAAACAAAAAGGTGGGTGAATTAAAAAAGCCAAAAGCTGGGTGAATTATGAAAGCATTAATAAATAACCCAAAACAACACACACACATCTATGTGAATTAGGAGGCTCAGCTAGTAGATGCTTCAGCTAAAAGGTACACTCAACAAAGATAAACAGAAAACATTAGCTTCCCCTACAGAAAGGATGGCTCAAAATAAATGTATTACACCCAGCAAGGAAACAAAACATCTTAAAATATGTAGGATTCCTGGTAACTTTATGCATATGTACATATACACACATACATGCGTATATATATATATTTATGCACACATATAGACATACATACATACATACACAAGGCCAACAAGAAAGATAGGTAAACAAGGTTAGTGTTACACACACCTTGTGTGGAAGACCCCTGGCTGTTAAAGAAACTATGGGTCACTTTAAAATGTCACTTTCCCAGTGACATTTTGGTGTTTGTATTACGTCGGCCGTGGGAATGCTGCTTGCATACAAGAAGTGAATTCAAGATTACAAGAACAGGAATTTGATTCCCTTCTAAGACGCGCCATGTTCCTTTGGTTACGTACATGTAAAAGCACAGATCCAGTTACTGAACTTGTGGAAAAAGGCACATAGTCAAGGCTTTAGAATCAGCAGAGACAGCGTTCAACTCATCCGAGAACAGGAACCAGACATATAGCCCAGTGGTGGATCCTGGGAAAATTCAGCCAACATAACATAGATCGTTTAAAGGGCCTTATTTTACCACCAGGTCTGAGTGTGATGAGCCATTGCAAGATGTTTAAAAATGGTTGAGTGTGACAGTGATCAAAAGTGGGAGTAACCACCCAGATGTATGATGACTAGATCAGTCTATCAGCCTGCCCAGTGGACTGTACCAACTGGGATAGTTGGAATTTGTGACACCACAATGACAATTTTGACACAGCTCGTAGAAGCTGATCACGCTTACACCTGGTGATATAATCAGGCCCAGAGAATCCCAAGTAGTCATGTGACCCGATACACCTGTACTCCACATCACAAGGCTGTGGTGTGTTGGTCCATTATTTTCATATTTCACTTCAGTTTAGCATTGTAATATGGACATGTAGCCTGGGGAGGTTAATCCCCTTTGAAATGGTTTAACATTTTTACAAATTCACCACAGAAAAACAAAAACAAAACACAAATATCCACTGTGATCTGAATCACTTCCACGGATATTGATGTGTGTGCCATTGGAAGATCTACCAACACGCCCCCTGGTGTCTCATTCTTGAACTGCACCAGACAAAACATCAATATCGCCATAGTACTGAGAAGTACTGATCTAGTAACACACCGTGATGTCAGCTTAATGAGGTGAACCTGGTTATCACCCATGTCCAAAAGAAGAGACACAACTACTAAATAAAAGTGACAGTGCACATATCAATTCCCTTCAAGTCCACTGACAAAACATGTGATTTCTACGAAGGCAAAGTTGAAAATTCTGAACTATAAAAACTATAAACTATAATTTGAATAATTGTTTTCCATCAGATGTGCCAGCTTGAAAGGGATTCGACTGGGTGGGCTCAGGGAGGTTTAAACACCCAACCAAATCACTAACCAGCATCGGTCAACCGGTTGCCGAGTTCCTGTCACATGACCATAGTGTCCGTCATATTAAAACCTGAGCTAGATATATGTATCTGCACCTTTCTGGCCCCAACAGTCAAGTGGCATTAGTTCAGTTGTGTGTGCCAAGTGTCGTATCGACCTGTCAGGCGATTTAATGTAACATTTAAGTTGGCTAGTTGGTTTCAGTTGGGATGCCATGAAACATGAGCCATACATGAAGATGAACTCATGCCACATTTCGATGCATTCATTGCAGCACCAAAAGCATGAAAAACCACATTGAGAGTTAACCCCATCATTATAATGAATTACACAGTTTGTAAGAACATACATGACTCGATATTACAGGGGATGACATTAGAGGGGACGGGACATTAAGAGCACCAGGAGCGGACAGGGTTTCCTACACACGTTCAGGGGTGTGTGAAATAAATAAACAAACAAACACATAAACAACAAATGTCTAGATTCCTGCGCTCGGTTGTAAATGTTCTGCTATCCTGGAGGACGCGGGCGAGGGTGGAGTTCATCTGTGTAGGTGTGTACCATGTACATTGTTTGTACATGATACTATATTGTGTAGCATGTGCGCATGTTAGACTATATGTATGCATGATGTATGTCGTTGTCGTTGTCGCAGATTCAGAGTTTCTGTGTGGAGAAGAAGGCCTTGGTGTCTCCGCAGGTGGGGTTGGTGCAGAGGGGGCACCTGAGGGTGAGCTGCCGGGAGCACGGCTCCTTGGAGCGCAGGTGAGACTGGACCAGCTCGGCCAGTGCCTAGAGGGAGGTAGAGTGGTGCGTCATTCACCTTGTACTGCTTGCTCGCCCTGCCACCCAACGTTTTCTCAAGAAGACCCAAGATGGCAGACTTAAACTTCCATTACGGAACATCAGGTCACATGACTGAAACCCTCCTATTGGGGTTCCCCATCCTGGACCATTTTCGGCCTCTACTCCATAGAACTATGTAAAAAAACTGAGTACAATCTGTTAAAAATATAAAAAGAAATACCTCATTGTACTAGAGGCAATGTGGGGCAACAGAGCAACCGCTTGGGTTTTTCTACATTGTGCATTAAACTAAATCAACACGCATCACTGATCCTGCAGTTAAAACGACACTTCCAGACCCTGCATAACCAACTGCATTATCACTTGGCTAAACTCAATACATGCACACAGTGAAGCCAATCACGTGGACAAATACCGGCAATGGCACACAAACACACACTACAAGAATCCTGCTCCGCCATGCCTGTGACGCGCCGAGAATATTTACAGGTAAATCTATAGAACTATTTAGAAGAAATATATACAATGTATAGGTAGATATAGAAAATATAGACAAATATGAACTGTATCAAATGGAGAGAAATCTATTGTACTATATAGAAAATGTATACTATGAGCACTATTACATATGAAACGTATTTATGTGAGCAAACCTTCATGAAGAGAGGATTTCCATTCAGAGACTCTGACCGTCTAATATTCTCCACTCCACACTAGAGGAGGAAAGGAACAAGCAAAGAATGCATGAAAAAAATACAAACACTACACATGCCTGTAGTGTTTAGAGAGGATAACCCATAACAAAAAAAAACACACTATTGTGCACACTAGTACATTTCTAACTTGTTGTGGCCAAGCCTCACCAAAGGGGAAGCCAACATTTCGAGGCACCCTTGTGTTCATATCAGTGCAAAATAGACTCTAGAACACGTTGTCACACTTATCACACATTCATTTGCATTTACTAAATTTGACAAAGAACTTTATTACTCATGACACATTTGTGAACATAACAATTAAATAATTTATTAGTAACAACGCAACTCTAAATTACCTGAAAAAAACAGCAACATGGCCACTTATTTATACCACATAGGTCCCAACATTGATATGAGGTCAAGGCCTACATTTGACCCCCTTCCCTCCTGGTTCCTGCGTGCGTGCGTGCGTGTTACCTCCTCCCCCAGCACCTGGCTGTACTCTATATCCAGCTCGTGCAGCGTCTCGATGTGGTCGGAGGTGAAGGCGATGGGCACCAGCAGGAGGTTCTTCTTCCCTCGCTCACACAGACCCTTGATCACGTCATCTGTCTGGGGCCCCAGCCACGGCATGGGCCCCACCTGGACACACACACAGTGAGTACACCGTAGATAAACAAAGACACCAAGGCCCTGTTTCAAGAAGCTGGATTCACGGGTCAATCAGATATGTTTTGTCAGAGAAAGGCAGAATTTTGGGTTTCAGAGACTAATCTCAGTTCAAACATGCTGCATAGCAGGTTAGGTCAGAGATAACTCAATTACACCTTATTTCTGTCATCTCATTGGTTTAGATAATGGCAACGGACAAATTGATATGGTCTTATCCAAAACTATTGAATACAAACAACAATTGAAACATACAGTGCATTCAGAAAGTATTCAGACCTCTTTGTTGCAGCCTCACGCCGTCGTTTAAATTCACGTTTAAATTTGCCTCATTAGATTAGATTCAGCTTTGTCATTGCACAGAGTACACATACTAGTACAACGAAATGCAGTTGGCATCTAACCAGAAGTGCAAAAGTAGTAGAAACAGTGCAACAGTAGAACGGTGGAACAGTAAGCAGTATGAGCAGAATCTACAGAGAATGGACACAATCTACAGGGAATATGCTGAATCTACGGAGTGCATATAGGCATGTCTACATAAATATATACATTACGGTATGTACAGTATGGACAGAGGTATACGCAGTAGTGCGTATACACTGGGGTGTGCAGCGGGGTATATACGGGGAGCAGTCCAAATGTCTGACAGTGGTACAAAAGTCAACATGCAAATGTAAGATCTGCAGAGAATATACGGAATCTACAGTGCATCAATCTACACTCGATACCCCATAATGACAAATCAAAAATTGAATTTTTTGAAGTATTCAGAGCTTTTACTATGACACTTGAAATTTAGCTCAGGTGTCTCACATTTCTCTTGATCATCTTTGAGATGTTTCTACACCTTGATTCAATTGATTGGACATGATTTAGAAAGGCACACACCTGTCTATGTAAGGTCTCACAGCTGCCAATGCATATCAGAGCAAAAACCAAGCCATGCGGTCGAAGGAACTGTCTGCAGAGCTCAGAGACAGGATTGTGTCGAGGCACACTTCTGGGGAAGGCTACAAAAATATCTGCTGCATTGAAGGTTCCCAAGAGCACAGCGACCTCCATAATTCTTGAATGGAAGAAGTTTGGAACAACCAGGACTGACCGAGCTGGCCACCCGGCCAAACTGAGCAATTGGGGGAGAAGGGCCTTGGCAAGAGAGGTGACCACAGGGAAAGATGGACGGACGCGGCAAAGTAGACAGATATCCTCAATGAAAACCTGGTCCAGAGTGCTCAGGACCTCAGACTGGGCCGGAGGTTCACCTTCCAACAGGACAATGACCAAGCACACAGCCAAGACAACGGGCTTGGGGACATCTCTGTGAATGTGCTGGAGTGACCCAGCCAGAGCCCTGACTTGAACCAAATTGAACACTTCTGGAGAGACCTGAAAATGGCTGTCCACTGACGGTCCCCATCCAATCTGACACAGCTTATGAGCAGAGATGAATGGCAGAAAATCCCCAAATCCAGGTGTGTGAAACTTGTCACGTCATATGCAAGAAGACTCGAGGCTGTAATAACTGCTAAAGGTGTTTCAACTAAGAACTGAGTAAAAGGTCGGAATACTTATGTCAGTGTGATATTTCAGTTTATCCTTTTTAATACATTTGCAAAAAAGTCTAAAATTAAATTTTTGATTTGTCATTATGGGGTATTCATGTTTGGGTATTGATGAACCTGTTTACATTCATATCCACACAAAATGTGTGGATATCTTCGTAACAAAGTTTAGCCAATAAGCAAAAAGATTACTATTTTCATGGGGAATGGGAAACTGTTGTTCTTCACAAATGTTAATGAAAAGGTGCGTGTGTCTCATCTGCAGAGCGACTGTGTCTGCCGGTAAAAGATATAATGTGGACCATAAAAGAAGTAAGAAGTAATAGCGAAATGATGTCTGCTATTGCAGATGTACAATTTGGTGCTACTGTGACAAGGAGAGTGTCTGCGCTGTCTGCGGATGCTGTAAAACAGCCAGAACAGGGCACGGACAGGTACAAATGGTTTTTGATCCAGTGTGATGAGTCGGTTGACCACAGCGATTCAGCCCAGCCGGCTGTCTTCATTCAAATTGTGTTTGGCGATTTTTTTTAATAACGTTTGAATTTAAGATACAAGAAAAGTGTACAGCTGGTTTAGCTTACATTTTATTAATCATTTAAAACATGAGTTGCTCTTGGCCACTTTAATTTTGTCAAATTAGCTTTCAGAGGAAAAAAGGTTGGAGACCCCTGTTTTAAAGTGAGGGTCTGACAATGAATAGGGCAACATTGTCCCCTTGTGGCTAGTCTGAATAAAAACAACTTGACAGCAATAAAAATAGTTCCAATATTTCCAAACTCTATGTGTCACGTAGCCCATAAATCCACTCAGATTTATGGCCACAGGAAATTGAATAGTTATGCTGTCTCAACTCACTAGTGTGTCATGCATGCAATATGCCATGTACAGACCGTGGGTCTGACTCCAACTGCTTTGTCAGTGTGTGTATGTGTGTGCATACCTTGGACTGCCACACCAGCCTGTAGGGGTTACAGTGGTCCAGTCTCTCCATGACTCTCTGGACAGTAGCGCCCACCTCCTGGGGGTAGGGGTCTCCTCGGTTCACCACCTACACATAATGCAGGAATAAGGAGATTCATTTAGAAATGGGTATGCCATTTTGCGTGGTGATTGGCATTTAATATCTTGATAACAACATCATGTTTTCTTGTAAATAAACGGTCAAAAATTACAATAAACTGCATTCAAAAGTAACAGATTTAGCCTACAGTTGTCCACTAAAAACTGCCATGCTGTAAAGCCAAAAGGCAGAACAAAATGGTTATTTTTTAAAGTTATTTTACGAGTGGAAGTCCAAAAGTATAGCAAATTCAAGTTCCTTCATTTTCCCAAGTGCATGCATCAATATACTCAGTACGAGAAGTCTTCACAAGTCCAAAAAATGTGGGCCCGGACACACAAAAGTAGGAGCTGGACAATGTCCCTATGAATATGTATACATTCAAACTATGCAGTACTCACCACCATGGGAAGAGAGTGGGCAGAGAAGAGGATGACAACATCCTCTCTCTTATCTTCTGGAAACTTCAGCAGCTCGTTACGGATGTGTTCAGCAAAACACTGCCAATAAAATAAAACTTAGATACCCACAAAACTATACACGTAGGTACCCACAACTTAACAATGTAAATACCTACTCACAAAATGTAGATTCTTAATACAAGTAACATGAAGAGGAAGTTCAAAATACAAAATAGGCTTTAAAAATAGTGTTAAAATCATTAAACTTAAAGCAATTACAGATACGTTTAGAACTTTGTGAAAGAGGATGGGCGAGTGCCTGTGTTTTCACCTCCACTAGCAGAGGATGGGTCGGCCAGCGATCGATCACACTCCACCGCATCTTTGGCCTGTCCGCCCTGTTGCTATAGTAACGGTAGATGGCGTTCAGGCTGCTTCCTGTTTTCAACAGGAAAAGGAACAAACTAACTAATGTATACAACATACTATGTACAATATACTTACAGGTTTACATGTCTAGTGCTTGTCGATGTTATTATATATTCTCTATTTAATATATATAATTTCATTTACATTTAAATGCAGGTGTATGAGGGGCACTGGTGGAATTACTTGGAGTAGAGCAGCTGTACTGGGGTTACTAGTAGTATTTATTACCTGAAGTAGAGAAGTTGTACTGGGGGTACTGTAATATAAGGTGTAGTAGACCAGCTGTACTGGGGGTAATGTATTACCTGTAGTCGAGCAGCTGTACTGGGGGTAATGTAGGATTACCTGTAGTCGAGCAGCTGTACTGGGGGTAATGTAGTATTACCTGTAGTCGAGCAGCTGTACTGGGGGTACTGGGTGAAGGCGACCGCCCGCTCTATCCCATCCTTCTCCATCTCCTCGATGGCCTCCTCAGTCAGCGGATGGACGTAGCGGAAACCAATGTAGAACTTGTGAGGAGCTGTGAACATGGCAACCAGGTTGAGCCAGGAGACTCGTGTTCTGTTCCCATACTATCTCCCTCTCTCTGGCTTTGTTGGAATAATGAGTTGCTCCAAACAGAGTGGTAGGGAGGAGGGTCATCTTGGGGACAGAGGAGGAGCTGGGGAGAGGAGGGACTGCACAACGGGTGGGGGGTGGTCGTCTCTAGGACCAGACCATGTGGTTATCAGGGAGGTGTGTGAGGAGGACCCAACCCTGCTCAACCCTCCTTATCGCAAACCCACACCTGCCCTTCTACTGGCTACAGTTTATGCTGCTTCAACCAGTAGTAGTAGTAATAGTAATAATAATAGTAATGTAGTAGTAATAATAATAGTAGTAGTAGTAGTAGTAGTAGTAGTAGTATGATGATGACTCAGTGGGCATTCATAATACCCACGGTATTATAATATTATAAAACTCTTGACGGTTTCATATTGAAATTGTATCATGACACGCACTGTTATCGCATTTATAACACTCAACCTCAGAGATAGGATGAGAAGCTCAGACATCCGGAGGGAGCTTGGAGTAGATTCAGCTGAGGTGGTTCGGGCATGCCTCCTGGGCGCCT
>OMOU01052768.1:28999-41685 GCA_900312585.1 Malacocephalus occidentalis | reverse complement strand
AGTTATGCAGAGTCCAATTGAACTGGGAACAGGTGCTAGGGAAGCTGGTGAGCGACTCTGCCATCCTGATATCAGCCGGCAGCCGTTGCGGTGCCAAAACAGAGAAGAGTTGGCACTGGGCAGAGTGATGTTTGCCAGTTCTTAGTGAAGGTGGTACCAGTCGTCTAGCCAAAGTTGTTGAACGGAGCACTCGGGTTGGGGCGTGGGTCTGACTAATGTTTGGAGGTAGGTTGGGGCAGTCCTACTGACAGCCATGTAGGCCAGTAACAGTGTCTTGAATCTAATGCAAGCAATTACCGGGAGCCAGTGGAGGTCTCGGATGAGGGGGGTTACATGGGAGAATGTTGGTAATTTGAACACCAGTCACTGCACAGAGGTGATGTTGGAATTGCAGGATGGCTGGTCATCCAGTACCACGCCAAGGTTGCTTTCAGTTGGTGCAGGGGAGACTTTGATGTCCTCAAAGATGACAAGTAGGTCCATCTGAGAAGAGAAGAGAAGCTCTGTCTTGTCTAGGTTAAGCTTAGTACTGATCGGTGTCACGGGTGCAGGGTGTGATGATCTGTCAGGTAGGAAGTGAACCAGGATAATGCAGATCCAGTAATGCCAAGCTCTGCCAGAGTGGAGGAGAATCTGGTGGTTCACTGTGTCGACCCGGCAGACAAGTCAAGAAGAATGAGCACAGATGAGAGGGACGAGCATCTGGTCCGGGGAGTGTGTGACCTTGAAGCCTAATTGATGAGGGTCTAGCAGGTTGTTTGGGGAGAAATAGGAGGATAGTTGGGTAGCGACAGCACATTCTAGAATTTGTCAATGTCAAGGGTAGGTTTCTTGAGGAGTGGCTTGATTCTGGGAGTCATGAAGGCTGTTGGAAACAAGCCTGACTTGAGGGAGGTGTTGTTTAGGATAGTGCAGATCGGGTCAGGTTTTCCAGGGAATGGACCTGGTATGACCACTTTGAGGGAGAAACAGTAGGTGGTGGAGAGGGCAGTTGGAGTGGCAGTGTTTTCCGGGATGATCCAGGTCTCTGTGAGAGAGCACCGATTTTTTTGACCACCGATTGGCAATCCAGAGTTCCCCTCTCACATCGAGGTCTATGTAGTTTGAGATCATTGGGTAGAGGAGATTGGAGGGTTTGCGGCACTGGGTGGAGGGCCTTTGGCGATATCTGCTATGGTAGGATGTTCTGACTGTAATGGAGTCTAGGCACATGGCTAGGATGGGTGGAAGGTACAAAACAAAGATGTAGCTGTCTTTGTCTTTGTTTAACGGATTCTTGACTCTGGCAAAAGACTCCCTTGTCTTTGTTCAATGGAGTCTTCGTTGGCGCGGCCTGACGCTACAATGCTATTTCTTTCAATAATACACCCACAGAACTGCTATAAAGGCACAAAATAGTACTGCATAGTATTGCATTTCCACCCAAAAATATTATGATTGTGAACTCACTCAATCATTTCAAACATTTTACAGTCCATAGTGAATGGTTTGAGTATGTCTGTAATATGCCTGACGTTTTGTTCTTGCCTCTAACAAGGCTTGTGAGGCAATAATATACCCACGCTGCTATCACATGGTTGTACAACAATCTGGCAACCACTGGAATGGAAAGGAGAGGGGGGAGTGTGACACCTTGTGTCTGAATGCTTTCAATGTTAGAAAAGTTATACATTTCCCCTACAAGTATCACCCCACAAAGATGCATCTTTATGTGTAAAATCACCATGCACAGTTTTGCTTTTTGAAATGGTTCTGTTCCAACATACTCCATCTATCTACTCCTGGTCCCCTTGTGTTCTGTCCTCAGGTGGAGAACCCCAGCACGCCCAACGACGAGGGGATCACGCCATTGCATAACGCTGTCTGCGCCGGACACCTACACATTGTCAAGTTCCTCCTCGATTTTGGTGTAAACGTCAACGCCGCTGACAGTGATGGATGGTCAGTTTAATTACGCTAATTACTAGGCTGCTAACTATGCTAGGTTCAATGGTGTTATGGCTAACTGTGCTACAGATTACTATGCTATGGCTGACTGTGCTACAGATAACTATGCTATGGCTACCTGTGCTCCAGCTAACTATGCTATGGCTAACTGTGCTCTAGCAAACTACATTATGGCTTCCTGTCACCTGTGTCTCCCTCCCAACCTCTAGGACACCTCTGCACTGTGCAGCCTCCTGCAACAGCGTGCAGCTCTGTAAGATGCTGGTGGAATCTGGCGCAGCCATCTTTGCCACCACCATCAGTGATGTGGAAACAGCAGCGGACAAATGTGAAGAGATGGAGGAGGGCTACGCTCAGTGCTCCCAGTTCCTCTATGGTCAGTGAACATCCTTTTAGATCGAGTTCTTGGATGGATAGATAGATGGATGCATGGATGGCTATGAATGGATAGATGCTTAGGTAGAACACACACACACATACCCAGCCAGTAGCGGTTGTAGCCCTCGGTCTCCCCACTCCCTCCCCTCCCTCTCTCTTACTGCTGTGTGTAAGTTGCCCATATCTACATCAGCCCCTGCACCCAGCAGTAACTGACCAGGGGACGAATGCGTCAGACTAACACATTCCTCTGACTGCAGGTGTGCAGGAGAAGCTCGGCGTGATGAACAAGGGCTCAGCCTCCGCTCTCTGGGACTACCACTCCCAGCAGCCTGACGAGCTGAGCTTCAGCGAGGGGGAGGCCCTCGCTATCCTGCGGCGCTCTGATGACGTGGAGACGGATTGGTGGTGGGCACGACTCGGCGACCGCGAGGGATATGTGCCAAGGAACCTGCTCGGGGTAACAGAACAGTACACACACACACCACACGGAAACTATGTAATAGCCATATACTAGAAGTATACACAAATACATTTTGGGGCACATGCATGAAAAATAGCTTCATGTTTCATGTTGTGGGCACTTTGTGGGACTCGTACCCATCAGTATCATATCCTGATCTTTACTTGTGTCTCCAGTTATTCTCTGCCTCCCTCTTTTGTTTGCAGGTGCCTTGCTGATAAAGTCACATCCATCGACATTTTGCTGCAAACAATTTGCTGATGCCAAAATAAGAATGTTTAGTTGTCAAAATAAATCGCTACAGCACGTTTAAATAATGAGGCGATACAATAGTACGTATAGTCTGTGCATTCTGCTGGTTTGCGGGCATAGAGCGGGTTTCAGCGTTGGAGTCCTGGCGGGGTTTCTCCTGCTGTGCGTGCCCAGCCTCTGCTGCAGGAAGAGTGCACAGGTGTTATTAAATAGCGTAACGTTAATTGCACTCATTCGCTAGAGCTGCATCACATTCTAGGCATTTTTGCCGCTCTGCTCCCCCTGTCATTGGCTGTCAACGTTAACCACGCCCCCTCATAACTCACACTAACCAATCGTCTTAAAACATTGGTTGGTGTCTCTATTTGTGTTCAGTTGGTTCAAAACATACTGTACATCAAAGGGAGGAAACCATGTGTCTGAGGAACATGACAACTGCTCTGCCGTTGCACAAGGGAGCTGCCTTGGTCCAATGCTATTCTCACTACACTGCCACTTTGTGACATCATCAGCGAACACAATGTATGTTTCAATAGTTACGCGGATGACACACAACTGTACATCCTCTTGTATGAAAGGTGCTATACAAGCGTATGTTTATTATGATTATTATTGTTATTATTATTATAACTGCGTATGTTTTCCTATTAGCAACCTCTAGTGGCCGTTATAGCCAGATGATATCTGATATATAGCCAGCTATATCATTTCAAAAGTGGATCAGACTAAAACATTTTGAGATAACCAATCCCTGGATGGACTCCCTCCCAGATGAGTGTATTTCTTTTATGTTTAAAGAGTAAATAGCTGCAGTAGAAAAGTTAAATCCTGCAAGATATCATGTCATCAGCATTTATTTGCGGCATTTGGGTTTCACATGGTTTGGGCAGAATGTAGACTGACCATGCAACTCTTCTCTCTCTCATCCCTCCATCTCTGTCTCTCTCTCATCCCTACAACTCTGTCTACCTGTCTCTCTCTCATCCCTACATCTGTCTTCCTGTCTCTCTCTCTCATCCCTCCACCCCTGTCTCTTTGTCGTTCATCCCTCCATCTCTGTCTCCGTGTCTCTCACTCTCATCCCTCCATCTCTGTTTCCCTGTCTCTCTCTCTCATCCCTCCATCTCTGTCTCTCTCATCCCTCCATCTCTGTCTTCCTCTCTCTCTCCATCTCTGTCTCCCTGTCTCTCTCTCATCCCTACATCTTTCTCCCTGTCTCTCTCTCATCCCTCCATCTCTGTCTTCCCCTCTCTCTCTCATCCCTCCATCTCTGTCTTCCTCTCTCTCTCTTATCCCTCCATCTCTGTCTCCCTGTCTCTCTCTCTCTCTCTCTCATTCCTCCATCTCTGTCTTCTGTATCTCTCTCTCACCAGCTGTATCCCAGGATAAAGCCCAGACAGCGGTCCCTGGCATAGAACCCGGACCACCAGCCCAGCAGGAGAATCAGGGCGTTGGAGGACAGCAGGAGCACCAGACCGTGTAGAATGTGAGACAGTCAGTGATGGAATAGAGAGGTTGTGAGGTCAGGGAGTTATGAATGTCTTTGTTTTAACAACAGCTTGTGTTGATTTCTGATATTGTGAGAATGAATGTGGGTTTTTTTCAGGACACAACACTGACAGTCGAATGCTAATATTCTAGTCTACTTGCACCGTTTCTTGCTTGATGGCTCAATGGGTCCATACACAATAACACTTACTTTCAACTTTCATCCAAAGAAGCCCTGCATGACTTTTCAAGAAAACAACTTCTATTTGTATTTATCGCTTATTCACTTAAATAGGCATTGTATTATGGAGGACAGTGATCTGGACCAATGTTATGTCTGCCCATGGCCAGATCCGGTTCTGATGGTTCTAAAGAATGTGACAGGTCACTGTGATACTGAATATGCAGAGAGAGAAGAGCTGAGGAAGTGCTGTTGAATGTCTGATTGTAAGTAAGGTTCTGTCCACTGGAGTTGAATACGCCCTTTGTAGGACAAACACAGGTGTCTGCTGTATGTGTATGTGCCCCAACACAGCAGGAGGTTAAACTAGTGACGTTGTGCCCTGGTACACACAGAAAGGGAAGTGCACTCATCGTGGGAGTTATGAGCTGTCTATTTTGTCAGAAAGAACGTTTTGAGAGTTGACTTGAGTTTTGAAAATGTTGATATGGATTTAAAGGTGTGAAGAAAGGAGAGAAGAGATTGAAAAGAAAAAAAAGAAGAAAAAACAGCCTGAATGAAAACCATTTTATGATATTGTATGTTTTGAAACAAAAGCCCCACAGGTTTGTTTGCTGCACACTGCTCAATCCAATCTATTTTTATATGCTATGCATGTATGTGGTTCTTAACATTACTATTCCTCAGCCGTCATGCTTGGCCGTTTGTTTGGCGGCCAACAGCGTGGTTTTTAGCACCTATAGTCGGACAGGAAGCAATAAAAATCACTATATTATATTATCTATTAAGAGACTATATGCACTCTGGCAATGTTTAAATGGCCACCTCCAATGTGTTCACGTGACCAGCAGAAAAACCTCAATAGCCTACCTGATGCGGCCCATGCAATGAATAGTGTGTTAATAACTATATGACTTCATATTCATAAACACAGTAGCAACCAAATAATTGGACCAGAAGATGGGCAGTACACTGCAGTGGCGAGGGTGTCCCAGCCGAAAGGGTCCTTGGTTCGATCCCCAACACCAAACACATCTTAAACGCCAGTGTCCACTGTCTTGCTGGGGATAGATCTGATTTTCAAGATTATAGAAAGATTATAGAAGATAATATTGTATGTTTTTATTATGAATTGAAAGTACCTGACTCCATTTATTTTACATATGTGTGATTTTGGAACGACACATGTCATGAACACGTGTCCATTTATGAGAATGATGCATTGTTTTGGATGTTGTATCACTAGCTACTTTCTGTAGGCTTACAGTATATGCACTACCTAACTACTAATGAATTGACACGAATAAAACCTGTGTAGACTTTGTACCGTGTGCGTGTGTGTCTACTCGCTGAGCAGTACAGGGTCACCAGCAGTACTCCGTCTCGCCACCTCCTAGTATTACTACTAGTACTATTATCCGCAGCAGACCGACTAGCTGACAAGGTAAACTTTGTTTTATTCAGTATGCAATGCTCCTTTGTCGCCATGTTAAAAAGTGCTGATAATAAAGACAGATAATACACGTCCTGTGTAGCAACTCGTGTAACGTTGACGATAAAACGGTGAAGAAGAGTTTGAACTCGAATATATACATGTCATATACATGATATGAACGCTACGTTCTGCATCGTGTCGGCACCAGGCTGCTTCTAACCGGATTCCTCGCTGCTTGAGGTGCACATTTTCAGCCTTATACAACCAACTCTTATGCAACTACTCAAGAACAATAAAGCACCGACGATATGATCGTTTATTCAACCGTTTATTCAATCACAACCACCACATTCCTTACCAGGAAATTCACGGCGACACTGAGGGACAAACTTAACGTCACAACAAACTCAAAGAGATGACGTAACGACCATCATCCGCATGCTTTTTATTATTATTATTATTTTTGTTGTATTTTGCTGTATTGCAAATATACAGAACAAACATCGCAATATTAACATTCACTTGGTCTTAGAAGGTACAAAGAGGTTGCAATGGGAACAGCAATTGATAGTTATAAAATATAAGTAACAAACATCTTACACTGCAATATACAAGGAGTATAAATGTATCAAACTCAAGAACAGAAAAAATAAGAAATTAAAAAGGACAATAAAAATATAAATAATAAAAAGAAGAATATATATATCACAGGTTTTATCTCAGTTATCTAATTCAGTGGGAAAATCGTTTAAGATGTCATATAGCTTATGTGCTTTTATTCCTTTTATTAGCTTTAAGTATAATTTAAATTCTTGCAGAAAAACAACACATCTGGGGGATGATTTCAGGATTCTGTTCTTGTGGATAAAGAACCATCACTCACTTACGATCATACCAAATGTTATATCGTCTCTCGAAATACAATCTGGAAATCTTGAGCTGTTTTGTTTTATCCATTGCATGTGAAACCAGAATGTATGCACCACACTACATACAGAATTATTTAAAAAAAACATAACAAATAAATAAAATAAAAATACTAGGTGCGTAGTTTCAATATAATTCTCGCAAAGTATGCAGGCCTATTGACGGCCTATTAATCACATGGCTGTGATTAATATGTGACGTCGGCCTACTTCCTCGCCAGTTGACAATGCCGGAGCCATTTCACCTCTGCAGCCCCCTGGTGGAGAGCATGGGCATGACCAGGCGGCTGGGCAGCCCAGTCTACCTGAAGATGGAGAGCTCCCAGCCCTCTGGCTCCTTTAAGATCCGTGGCATAGGTCACCTCTGCCAGCAGGTAGGGCCATAGCACTACAATCTACTAAAAGTAGAATAAAGAGTGTGAATATTCAAATATTAATCCACATATACATACACTGAACACATAAACGCAACAATTGTTTTTGCTCCAATTTGCTTCCAAAAGTTGAAATCAAAGATTTTCTACATACACAAAAGGCCTATTTCTTTCAAATTGTGTTCACAAACTTGTTTAAATCTGTGTTAGTGAGCACTTCTCGTTTGCCAAGATAATCCATCCACCTGACAGGTGTGGCATATCAAGATGCTGATTAGACAGCATGATTATGACACAGGTGTGGCATATCAAGATGCTGATTAGACAGCATGATTATGACACAGGTGTGGCATATCAAGATGCTGATGAGACAGCATGATTATGACACAGGTGTGCCTTAGGCTGGCCACAATAAAAGGCCACTCTAAAATGTGCAGTTTTATCACACAGCTCAATGCCACAGATGTCACACATTTGAGGGAGTGTGCAATTGGCATGCTGACTGCAGGAATGTCCACCAGAGCTGTTGCCCGTGAATTGAATGTTAATTTCTCTCCCATAAGCCATCTCCACATTCGTTTTAGAGAATTTTGCAGTACATCCAACCGGCCTCACAAACGCAGACCACGTGTAACCATCTTCACCTGTAAGATCGTCTGAGACCAGCCACCCGGACAGCTGATGCAACAATTGGTTTGCATAACCAAAGAATTTCTGCCAAACTGTCTCAGGGACGCTCATCTACATGCTGGTCTTCCTCACCGGGGTCTTGACCTTGACTGCACTCATCGTAACTGACTTGAGTGGGCAAATGCTCATCTTCGATGGCATCTGGTACTTTGGAAAAGTGTTCTCTTCACGGATGAATCCCGGTTTTCACTCTACAGAGTGTATGGCATCATGTGGGTGAGCGGTTTGCTGGTGTCAACGTTGTGAATAGAGTGGCCCATGGTGGTTGTGGGGTTATGGTATGGGCAGGCATATGCTACGGACAACAAACACAGGTGCATTGTATTGATGGCATTGTGAATGCACAGAGATACCGTGACGAGATCCTGAGGTCCATTGTTGTGCCATTCATCCACCACCGTCACCTCATGCTGCAGCATGATTAATGCACGGCCCCATGTTGCAAGGATCTGTACACAATTCCTGGAAGCTGAAAATATCCCAGTTCTTGCATGGCCTCCGTACTCCCCGGACATTGAGCATGTTTGGGATGCTCTGGATCGGCGTATACGATATATACAGCGCGTTCCAGTTCCTGCCAATATCCAGCAACTTCCCACAGCCATTGAAGAGGAGTGGACCAACATTCCACAGGCCACAATCAACACCCTGATCAACTCCATGTGAAGGAGATGTGTTGCACTGCGTGAGCCAAATGGTGGTCTCACCAGATACTGACTGGTTTTCTGCCCCCCCTGCATATCTGTGAAATCCATAGTTCCGTGCCTAAGAAATGTCTCTTTTGAAGATAAAACTGCACATTCTAGAGTGGCCTCTTATTGTGACCAGCCTAAGGCACACCTGTGTCATAATCATGCTGTCTCATCAGCATCTTGATATGCCACACCTGTGTAATAATCATGCTGTCTCATCAGCATCTTGATACGCCACACCTGTCAGGTGGATGGATTATCTCGACTTAACTTAAACACGTTTTGAACAAAATGTGAGAGAAATAGGCCTTTTGTGTACATAGAAAAAGTCTTAACTCATGAAAAATATGTTTTATATTTTTGTTCTGTGTATATACAGTATGTAGTTCACCATTACCAGTTTACCATAATGAATATGACCAAATAAGGACATTTTCACATAATTCAATTGTCAATAAAATAAAATAAATGAAATTGACATTGTGGTGTACAGCTGCCAGGGACGTTTGAGCTTTTGGGAGGGGCTCTGGTAAGACGGGGAGGAGCTGCAGGGGACATTGCATGTTACCCCACTACCCCACTTACTTCACCCACTACTCCGTTAGCACTTTCTTGTGCTGTGCACGGCTCAAGCATTTCATTTCAAATATCTGATCATTTCAGAAGCAAGATTCCGTATCCTATTGTGACAATAACAGACAGACGCGCCACACGCCTGCTGATCAATCATGATACCTTCATAAACCCAGAGACGGTTTGCAACCTCATTAAGAATTGGATTAATCTTTACAAAACATCTATTGTTCTCACAAACAATCTGTGGTTTACAGGTCACCTGTAAGTTGCCTTTGATAAAGATGCCTGCAACGTCATGTAACCAAGTTCACACCGCCGGTATCTCTCCTCTTTCTCCTTCTCGTCTGCAGATGGCGACGCAATCCAGAGGACTAGTCTGTTCTTCAGGTCACATGACGCCTTGCATAACACAAAACAACAATACACACAACCACATCAACAACATCAACGACATGCAGTCAATGCATCAATCAAAGACACGCATCATATCTTTTGCCATCTTTTAGTTATTGCAAATCATTTGAACAATTCATGGCACAAACGCATTTCTCAAGCACTCTCAGAATGTGTTGCAGTGTGGCAACAATGGTAACAATGTATTCATCTAATAATATAATAATAATAATAATAATAATAATAATAGTATCTGTATGGATAATAACAACAACAATAAGAAGATTAATCATAATATCGACATTGATAATGTCAACATTAATAATAATAATAATAATTAGTGGTGGGACTCGATTAAAAAAATGAATCTAATTAGAGGCTTTGTAATGAATGATTGATGATTTGACACGAGAAGCAACATTTTTCAATTCAAATGGATTTTAGTAGATGAATAGCCATAGACATAACCTTAAACGAGTGACGTCAATGACGTGCGCAGTCACACCGACGTCATTTCAATTGCTTACCGAGGTCAGAGCGACACTTTCGGCTTTCTCCAATAAATCCTCTTTTGCTAGCTTTTCAGTGTGATAAAGCTGCTGCATTAGCATTGAGGTGATACCGGAGGCTTGACGTGCTTCGGTGATATGCAAACGCTTGCATAATGCAATCACACAACTATGCTTTTATCCACGCTTCCATCAGACAGCTTTTTTTTAAACTTACACATCCACCGGGCCAAGCGACGGGGTCTCATCGGTGCCTTCCGTCGTGTTTGTCGTCAGCCTGGCCCTAGCGCTACGAGTGTGCTTTCCACATTGGGGGGCGTCACCTTGTGCGTCGCTATGACTGGTATGCCAGGAACTCGTGCACTGGGAAACGTTCCGCGTTTTTTTGTAATTAATTAATCATAATTAACGCGTTAAAGTCCCAGCCCTAATAATAATTATAATAATTATAATAATTATAATAATAATATAATAATAACACCAATATGCATGCTAATAATGTGTTTAGGTGGTAATGCAGGTATGGCTGCAGCCCATGTAGCCAGAAAAATGGGTGTTCCAGCCACCATCGTTGTCCCCTCGTCCTCGCCTCCGCTTGTGGTCCAAAAGCTCCAGGATCAGGGAGCGACGGTGAAGATAGCGGGCAAGGTGACGCTGGGCCTTGTATTTGTTGTAGCACATTTTGTAAAGTCAAGACTCTGCTAAATGTAAAAGTGCATTTGCATTCTCTGTTTTGCCCTTTTGTCCACACAAAGCCAAATGAATCTGCTCATGTCTGCCTGGTATGAAAACACCATTTGAACGTGAAGACGCAATTATGGGCTGAACATTGAGTGTTCACATCTATGGTCTTCAGGTTGAATTATTCCTCACGCAGGGCTCCCTGCACCATGTGTTGCGCCATATCCTGTATATAGGTACATTGTAATGTTATGTACACTTTATGAAAGGGGACATTTGGTGGTTTGTGTGGCTAAGCAAATGCAGATTGAAATGCTCATACAACACGTTTATATTGTTTTAATGAAATGCCAATCTGACCATTGAGGCACAAATCATGCAGCGCGGATCTAAAAAGTAATGTTTGTTTCCAGGTGTGGGACGACGCCAACGCTGAGGCACTCAGACTGATGGAGACTGAAGGACTGACTTACGTTCCTCCGTTTGACCACCCGTTGCTATGGTAGTGACACACACACACACACAGGAGTGCCATACTGTAATACTGGTGCTAATTTAATGTAATACTTCTAGTACCAGTAACTGTTCTCTTTTTAAAAGAATGCACACTTCAACCCTATTCATGGGCACACACACACACGCCAGGGAGGGCCATTCCACTGTGATTTCAGAGATTGCGGCCTCCATGGGACAGCGCCAGAAGCCAGGGGCTGTGGTTGTGTCTGTTGGGGGAGGAGGGCTCCTCTGTGGGGTCGTTCAGGGCCTCAGAGCGGTGGGTTGGGAAGATGTACCTATCGTTGCCATGGAGACTGTGGGAGCAGACTGTTTCAATGCTGCAGTGAAGGCAGGGACTATCGTCACGCTGGATGACATCACAAGGTGAAAACACGTGGATATTTTACAATTCATCATGTGTGATTATCATATTATTGGAGACATAGGTGCCTTCTTGCAAATGTAATGATTGTTTATTAATAGTGCAGTGTGTAGAATTGTATGAATATTATGACCATCAACATGTCACTGCTACATAAGACAGTAGGCATGAGGGCTGATCAGAACCACACCACTCGGCACCTCAAACCTTCATCAGTGTTCTCTTTCAACACGACCATGTCCTGGGATACAGTGAAGCCAAATGTCTCGGAGCAAAGACAGTTTGCACAAAGGCGTTTGAATACAGCCAGTCGTCTGAGCTGTCCATCATATCTGAACTCGTCGGGGACCATCAAGCTCTCCATGCGGTGGAAACCTTTCTTGGTGAGTGAACTTGGTCTGTTTGCTACGGCGACTAAATAGGGAAATCATTCACTGACCTCCACCGACAAGGCGGTTGTGAAATGAATTTCAAAGGACATTATTGGCCACGTATCCAACCCAATGCAAGGTTTTACATAGCAGCATTTTTCCATGGTTGGAAGTGTGAGTAACTAGTGAAACCAAATGAGATATGCATCTTAACCTCAAAAGTCTTGCCTAAACATAGTCATTCATAAAGTGTCATTACCAAAATGGGGCTTTTGTGTGTGTGTGTGTGTGTGTGTGTGTGTGTGTGTGTGTGTGTGTGCGTGCGTGCGTGCGTGTGTGTTTGTGTGTGTGTGTGTCTGCGTGTGCGTGTGCGTGTGTGTGTGTGTGTGTGTGCAGATGAGGAGCGGGTGTTGGTGGAGCTAGCTTGTGGAGCTGCGTTAGCGGCCGTCTACA
>OMOU01052764.1:2329-20573 GCA_900312585.1 Malacocephalus occidentalis | reverse complement strand
CAGACTGCTTGCTGCGCCGCTCTGCTTTCTGGCTGGCTGAGCAACTGAAGCTACAATGGCCGACTTAACTTCACCCCCCCAGGCTTGTTCCTGCCTCGCCAGCCCTGGCCATGCGAGGTAGCGCTCTATGACTTCACCGGGGCCCACTGCCCTGGAATCAGGCTAACGCGCTCTGACAAGAAGTTTCATGCCACCTGCTGGCAACATGGCCGCCGGGGCCTCCTCATAGCCTCCTGGTTCCTCTGCGATACGCCAGCCCTAGCCTTCTGATGTCATTTTTCTTCCCCTCCTGCTCGTGTTATGAGCTGCGTAACTCTCTGGCCAGCTCTCCCACTGCTGTGACACCCTAATCACCCCATAGGGATTCATATGCAGTATCTCCTTCCATTGTATCTGGCCTGCTTGTTTTTGTGTTCGGTTCTTAGCTTGTCTCAGGTGGTTGCTCATCAGTAGAGTCGTACTTCATGAACAATATTTACGTTGAGGGCATTTAGCGGACGCTTTTGTGCGGACTTACAATAAGTAAGTTTGTCTAAAGAGAGAATAAAGAATATAATAAAGGATATATCGCTGATGGTACAGTAAGATTTTCATAGAAGTTTCAAGGACTCACAATTGTGAGGTTAATAGTACAAGTTCCAAGCACTCGTAATTCAGGAAATGAAGGAAAGGCTAGGATAAGGATAAGTTTGATTTTAAGTACAGGGATGTACGAACATACAAGTGAGTGCTAGGTAGCTGAAGAAAATGCCAACCACAATATGACTGTGGTTGTTGCATGGTAAAGCACAAAGAGAGTGTGTGTGTGTGTGTGCGCGTGCGTGCGTGCGTGCGTACGTGCGTACGTGTGTGCATGCTGCAGAGCACCAGTCTCAAATGTCTCAAGTGCGTATGATGACAAGCATGTCGATTGTGCATTTCCAGAACTTGATCTGACCATGCCAGGCCTTGTAGTGGTGGTGGACCAGGCCTGTCCCGGGCCCCACGCAACCAGGATCCCCATACCTGGGATCAGCATGGCAACGGACTGCTCCGAGGCGTCTGTCAAGGTGGGTACAGGAAGTACACACCCACAGGATGTCTCGCTGCCTGACGTGGGCTTGACTGTGCACCGTTCCTCTTGTCTTCTGTGTGGTCGAAAGTACACGGGAAGACAAGCGCACAATGCCATCGGGTTGGAAACACGCATGTAGCATGTGTGTAACACGTGCATGAAGGCCTGTGTTGATGTCGTTGCAGGGTAAAGTGGTTCAGAAAGGCCCACTGGTCTCCCTGGGAGACGAGGACTATGTGCTGAAGGCCGTCATTGAAGGTACCGCGTCGATGCACACATCGGCAGCTTTCATTCATTGATTGTTCTTCACAATACAGCTATTGAAATAGCTGTATTGTGAAGAACGTTCACAATATGCCAATATGCAGTTGGCATATTGCCTCACCTTTGCACACAGGTATATAGGTATATACTGTATCGGTTGTATGTAATTGTCTAAAATGTAATTGTTTATGTTAATACCCCCTTACTAAGTGTTGTAAGTAATAATATTGAGTAAAAGAACATCTACACAATATATTTAAGCATTGCAGTCGATAACAATTTGAACAGCAAGTCTCATACATGATCAGAACCCCCCCCGCCCCCAGGAGAAGAGTCGGTGCCAAGCTCGTCACCCAGAAACGCGTCCATCAACATGATCCTGTTTGGAGCGCTGGCCAGGGACGTCTCTGGAGCTGTCAATCAAGGGGTAGGACATCATCGCTCTGCTCTCGGTCAGGTCGCTCATTAAAATAACTCAAATTCACTGGTTGTTAATGTGATCATGTGTTAATGTGTATATAAAATGTTATTCAGAGCCTGAAATTGAGCTGATCCCAAACTATTTGAGATTGAAGACGAAATGAAGAAACACAAGAAGATCCGTCCTCCTCTTCCACACAGTTAATTAGCTTGGCCCACACACAATGCCATTCAAAACATTTGAAGAAATGTTTTTCTTTTTATTACATACAATTAAATGGCATTAAATTCATTTATATTAAACAAATAATTAAAAGTACATAACTTCACTGTGGAACTACATTATGCGTCAGCCTGTTCCCTTGACAAGACTAAGGAAGGTGCAAGAATTCATTTATTTAGTGTCATGTATTTCCTTTTTGTTTTAGTGAAGAAGGAAAACCAACGGTATTCTACCAATTCGTACCAGTACCAATTCTTCTGTTATTCACCCACCATATCAACATCATATTGTCGTCTGAGAAAAAAGTGCTTTTCACTGTACGTCTGTGACCATCTCTGCAGTACAGTGATGGTGCCGTCATCTCATCAGTAGGTAGCACAACCGTCTGAACGGCCCAAGTTGCCCACACAACAAACTAAGTGCTGCAACCACTCGCCGTGCCGCCCCCATCTCCTCATGCGGGAAGTACACCGTCTGACCTGCATTCCCTTTGACACCCACTACATTCTCCTGAGTACACCGCGCATAGCGGGGTGTACTCAGGAGAATGTAGTGGGTGAGGCAGACACAGACTCATCCCTGGCCCTTTTAACACTGCCACAGGAACAGAATCATTCCTGACACTGTTGGGTCCACACAGCACCCCCATAGTGTTTAACACCTCCACAGGAACAGACTAATCCCTGGCCCTGTTTGGTCCACACAGTGCCCTATAGTCTTTTCACACCTGCATAGGTACAGACTAATCCCTGGCCTTGTCGGTTCCATATGGCATCCCCATTGTCTTTAACACCTCCATAGCTACAGACTAATCCCTGGCCCTGTCGGTTCCACGTGGCACCCCCATAGTGTGTAACATCTCCATAGGTACAGACTCACCAGAAGGAAGGATAAAATGTGTCCAACGTGTGGATTAGGAAATTAGTATGCTGATCTTCTTCTATGACTCACATCTGTTAACAGTAGTGCCCGATAAGCTATTGAATATGTATGCATGTATGCAAGTCTCTGTGGCTTAACATAAAAATAAAATAACATAAAATTCAGAGCAATCATCTCTGTTCTCTGCTCAGCACAGCCTGCAATGCAGCCAAGTGCTGTTGTGCAGATTGAGCCAACATAGAGTGCATAGCAACTGACTCTTGCAGTATGTTTAGTCAGCAGCATCCCTGTAAGGTCTTAGGACGCAGTGTCCTCCTTGACAACGCCATCAGGTGGAGTCTAGTCATAGAGATGATCTGCAATCACAGTCTAAAGCATCGCCATAAACTGGATGAATGGCTAATAATATCATAGAGACTGAGATATCCTGACTGAATTGGAAATTACATTTATTTTTGATATTGGTGTCATCTTGGTAGTATTTGGTGATGATGGGAATACCAGACTGGGCATCATTTTGGTGACAGCGCACCAGTTTGGTAACTGTCCCGGTGTGTGAACTCACAGCTGATGTCTATTTCTGTCTCTCCACTCTGAAGGAGCTGCAGCTCTTAGAGAGTTCTGCTTGTGGATTCTGTTCTAAATAGGAGGACTGGAGCAGGGATTTTACGATCCCACAGAGCTATAGTTGTTCTGTGTGACTTTGTGTAACGTGATTACTGTGATTACTATCTGCCCTCCTTCTGAGGCATGCGTGTGTGTCTGTGTGTCTGTGTCTGTGCTGGCACCGCCAGCCTGCTGCTGCTGCTGATTCAGGGCCAGCCGCATGACACACGCCACACACACACAAGAGAGCAGCACAGCAGATTTGCTGGGCTTTATTGGGCGACGCTGTTTTATTACAGTGTCTTGGTTAACAATGCATAGGCTGCGGCATCTGCTACTTCAATCTGTCATCTCCCCGGGATACTCTGTCTTTGTTTCTCTTGATCTCTCTGCTGTCTCATGCCACTGCTGGCTGCTCCGCTGGCTGGCCGGCTGTCTGGCTGGCCGAGTAAATGTCTGCTATGTTAATCGGCAGGTTGATTGGCTAGCTGGCTGGCTGGCTGGTTAATTGGCTAAATGTTCAGTTGACTTAGAGGTTGACTGGCTAGCTGGCTGGTTAATTGGCAGGCATTGTCCTTGCGTCGCTGTGTTTTAGGAGATGGTGGTGGTGACCGGCTTCACCGTGGGCAAGTCTCCCACGGCGCACAAGGACCAGCTCCACCCCTGCAACCTCCTGCTCTCTGGGCCTGATGCCTGCCTCTACGTAATTGCCTAGAATTCCGCAGTTGTTTATTTGTAAAAACATGCATTTCAGATTATTCAGCAAGATGTGTTATTCTAGCATGTGTTTTATTTGATTACATTGTATTGCCCACTGAACCATAGTCTTTAACCCTTGCCCCGTTCAGCATGGAGTACTGATTACTGTGTTAAGGATGGTAATGAATAGTTGTGTATAACTCTCTCCCTCTCCCTCCAGCTGATGCGCTCCCCACCTGCGAGTGTCATTAGATCTCCTACAGTGCCCAAGAGGAGTTTCCCGCCTGACACCACCTCTGAGGTGAGTCTGAGTCTGCAACCTGATTGGCTAGAGGTCTCCTGAAATCTGTCCAGATGTTGGAGGAAGGGGCAGTAGGAGAGGGGGGCACCTCTCATGAGACTGAACCCAGGGGGGCCGGGGGAGGGGGGGATGTATGTATGAGTATTATCCTGTGTTTTGGCAGTGTATTTGTTTGTGCTGTAAGCCATGCTAACTCAACATCCTCTCATTTCGTTAGCAGCAAACGGGAACAGACAGGCTCTTTGTAGCATCTGTTAAAGGAGGCCAGGGTTGTGCTGAGTATGCTCGTTCCCGTTTTAGTTGAATCCTGCTACACACACACACATGCACACAGGCGTTGTACAAGGCTATTAGTCTGCTGTAGCTGACAGTCCAGATGGGGAAGTTGGAACAAAATATCCATGAAACACAGATTCCTAGTGCTTTGAAAATCTGCTTTTTGCTCACTGCTTTAAGAAAGTTAGTGGTATCATTCCAATATAACCACAATGTTTTGACTGCTGACCAGACTAACCACAGTATTGGGAAATCGGGAGCCTTTTACTGATGGGCACTGGGAGCTGCCCATTACAACCAGTCTTTTACTGATGAGCACTGGGAGGGTCTTTGCCCAGTCCCTACCTTCGGGTGAACAGCGCTAGTCCTTCTGTGCAATTTAATCAAAACAGATGCACAATGTTCAAACCACCTTCATTGTACTTTCATATGATGGAAGCCCTGTGGCTACTTTGAAGCTATGCCACCACCGAGTCAGACTCTGAGTGCATTGTAAAGTCATTGGCGTCCCTGCAGCTATCCTATGTGGACTTCATCCATCAATGCCGTCATTCACATATTTGTTTAAATGAGTTGAAACGCTTTAGAACAGGTTCATACAGACGTGGTTTACTAAGCTCGATCAGGAAGAAGTTGGGATTTATCCATCGTGTGTCCATGATTTAGGTCCCAAAGCGAGCCAAGGTTCCCAAGTACACATACGTTCCACTCAACGAGCTGAAACCAGGGGCTGTGGTCAACGTTTATGGGGTGGTGGTGTTCTTCAAGCAGCCCTACAAGACCAGAGGAACAGGTGAGCACACCTGGAGCAGAGGCTTCCTCTGGAACACCTTTGAAGAGTGTAATTAGCCTTTACAAGGTGTTTTACATTGCCATGTGACTACCCTCTAGTGACATCACAAGTGGCGATCCCCACACACACGGATTGATAGATAAGCCTAACAGTTGGCACAGTCTACTGGGTAGGCTGATCTTGTCACCATGCAGCTGGGTGGACACTCCCACTTGTGATGTCACTATAGGGTAAACTCATGACCATGAGTGAAACCGATTGTAGTGGCTAATCACACTCACACCTGGTGGTAAAAATAGGTGCCCTTTAAGACACATGCTGTGTGTGTGTGTGCGCGTGTGTGGGCTATTGTTGTGCCTGCATATGTTGTGTTGTAGCTGCCAGAGGAACTTGAGGGCATCACAATATGTTCGTACGTACATATATAAAATGGCTCGATTTCATTTATTTTAAGCAGATTTCTTGTTCCTCTTGTCTCCCTTGTTACGCACATTGTATTGCAGTTTCACTTTGTAATAATGGTTTGATTGACTGGGTAGGTCGTACCAGTATAACCTACCGTGTGACCCACCTGTCTTATGGGCCAGTGGTCGCATGCCTCCTCCGGGTCTTAACAGCCCACTCTGCCCATGTCCCAGACTTCTGCTCCTCTCTGAAGATCACTGACCAGTCCAACCGGAAGATCTCGTGCAACATCTTCTGTGAGCGGCTCGAGGACCATCCGAAGATCTTCCAGCTGGGTGACATCGTCCGCATGCATCGGGTCAAGGTACTGCTGACTGCCTCGTCGTTTGGGATGGAGCCCAGTCCCTTTCTGGCTGGAAAGTAAAGCACGCCAAACTATGCTGCGCCCAAGGTACCAGAAGCCAGTTCACATTGCCGATGCTTCTGGCGACCTTCTTGATTGCATTACCGCAGGTTCTATTACCTACGTTTTTATCTACGTCTCCTCCTGGTGATGTTGGGTGATGATGTTGTTATTTTCATTGATGTTTGGTCAGTTTTACACAAAACCCTGAACAAGCGTATTTCTAAAGCTGTCGATGGGCTCTGGAATCTAAGTATACACAGATCACCTCAAAATCAGTAGGCAGTGAGAATCAGTGATTCATTACACAAGTTTGCTCTTCTTCTTGTTCCTACATGTCCTCCTTGTTCCTCCCCTAACTCCTTGTCACTCCTCTTGTTCTTCCTTCCTCCTCTTGTTCCTCCTTTTCCTTCTTCTACCGGCTTCTGTTTCTCTTGTTGTTCTTCCACTTGTTCTTCCACCTGCTCCTCCTCCTCCTCCGCCTCCTCCTCCGGTGCATCCAGAGTCAGGCGTACGGCAGCTCCATCAACCTGCTGAACACCTTTGGCTACTCGGTGGTGACCTTCGACGGGTGCCCCGGCAGCGCCGTGGTTCCCCGCACCTCCAGCAAGTCGTTCCACTTCGAGCCGCAGGATGAGCGGACCGTGGCGGTGCTCCGTACCTGGGCCGCCACCCAGGGCCTCGTCTCCACCGCGCCCAGGGTCCGACTGTGCAGCGTCCAGCCCCAGTCCTACTTTGACCTCACCTGCCAGCTGCTGTGGAAAGCCCCGGTAGATAGCACCTGCATCCTGCTGAAGGTAGGACACCTGGATCCATCCTGGACCCACCTAGTGCTCTACTGGTACTGGGTTATGGGTATTGGCTGTTTGGTGATCCACACTGAATACCCAAATATCTCATTAACATTGTGTTCATGTGTTATTAACATAGCGGAATGTCATGTATTTCAAATAAATGCTTTGTTTACATTGATATACTTATATTATACTATGGTATGCATAAATAGATCAATATTTATGTCAATGATGTTACTTCACCAATGGCCTATTGGCTCCACATATGAGCTATCCTTGTTTATCTGAAAACCAAATTGACTGGCCATCTTATCTTGTCTTTGACTGCATTTTGGGGGAGATTTATTTCAAAGACAATGTTGAATGTTTATGTGGAAATTCTCTGTCATTCTCTAATCTCCTGATGTCGGTCTTGCTCTGTTTGAATGGCCCCGTTCTCTTCCTCTCTGTCTCTATCTGGCTCTGATGGATTTGGATTTAAATGGCTGAAGTCACACCTGGTGGTACAATAGGGGCCCTTTTAATCCCTCGACAAAACCACAACATCCACAATAGCACGGTAATGATGTATGCTCTGTATCCCTAGGTGTGGGATGGGACCAGGTGTGCTCATCCTCTGCAGAGCTTCTCCGTGGAAGCGTCCCTCATCGAGGGGCCCTCCTCGCTGTCTGGAGAACGGTCGGACCTGGCCGTCAACATCCTGGTGTTCGATAACCACACAGAGATTGCCAGGAAACTCAAGGTTAGAGGGCCCAACATATTTGTCTTGTTCTACAAATTTAGCCCATTAAAGATTATTTTCAAACCCGAAGGTTTGAAAAGAACATGAGTGTCAAAGTTGTCAGCCATGGGAATCATCTGTCGCCAGGTTTGTGAGTGTGGGTCTTTTTATAAAGGCCATATTGCCACTGGTGTCTCCAGAGTCTCTCCCTATTTAGAGCTTAGGCCGTTAAATCTGGATGTACAATATGTGGAAATTGTTATTTAAAAAGGTAGTGAGGAAGACATGGTGGTGGAAAAATGATACAATAATAAAATAGTAATACAATGTTAACTTGCTGTTAACTGCCTTAACTAACGTATGTATATGGCCTGAACATGCACGACACACAAGCCTTGCATGCTCTTGTGGTTGTTCTCTATGCTTAGCTTTCTATTGATAGGCAAAAAGCACGAAATTCAAATCACAAAGTAAGGATTCAAAAGACCACACTAATGTGAACTTCACACTCTAAATATTGTTTGTTGCCGAGAACTTTACTTCCAAAGAGAACAAAAGATCAATGCATTTTCTCAACGACATTGGATACGAGCTTCTTGCCAAGGCTTTGACTAATAATTCAAAAGTGAACTTTGGTGTTTGTTTCTGGGTCTGATAACATGGATTGGCCCATGATAGCCATAGATGCTGCAGCTTCCGAGGCTGACTCGTAAATGGCCTTATGATAGTTTGAAGTGGCACAGTACCAAGAGATACCCGCTGAGCCTCTAATACGCTTTCTCCTTGGGTCTTGTTTTATTTCTCCTTTTCTTTCACAACTTCATCACATTGCCAGTGTTTGGTGTTCACCCTCAGGCTGCGGGTCCCTTTAAACCCTCGCCGCTTTGTTTGTTAGACAGCTGACAGTTCTCTCTTTGTTCTACCGACCGACTCAAGACTCCTCTAAGAGCACCTCAGATGCCTACTACTAACCCGCAACCACCAGCTACACACTGTGCATGTCATATTCAGTTGGCGTATGCAGTGTGTGTGCAGTCCGGTCCATATCCAGTCCAGTCCTTAATATACACTCGTACGCAGTTTATATACAGAACATATACATATACATATACGTGTACATACAAGTGCACTCCGGGAGATGTTACGAGCTGTTGAGTAGTGTCGTACCGCTTCCAAGGGAGAGTTCAATGTATAAGGTGGGTGCTAATCTATTCATCATTAACATGCCAGGAATTGATACGGGAGATGCACAGATTGCACTTTTCTTGGGTGATTTAAGATTGTTTTCGACACCTGACCTGTTGATTTCTGATTTTGGGCAATTCCCTTTTTTTCTTTTTTTTTTCTTCTCTAAGAACAATTATTGACAGCATACACACTTTTTCTTTCAACAACTCTCAACAACATATCTCAAAATGAAGTGCGCTAGGTAGGTGGGCAAAGTCTTTTGTGCAAATTAAATCCATTGCAAATCTGTTACAATGGATTGCAAACAAATGGCGGTGTACCCCACTTTATCGAACATGTTTTACTTTCCCAAAAGAAAATAGGTTCAACAGATCAATATAACACTGACAATTCATTCTCATGTTGTCAGCTAGCCCAGCCCAATATAATGGAGATGTAGAGAGTCGTAGTGCCATCTAGTGGTGAAACAAAGGACTTTCTGTTTGTTGGTGGTTCTTCCTCCACGGGTTATTTTGGACTGACAGGTGTTACAAATGGTGAAGTTGGTGTCTTCTTCACCAACTTCTCCTTCCACACCAATGACATGTTGTGTGTGGCTCCGCGGTTTCAAGGAGATGTTGAGGTCCCCAGGCAGAGGTGGACGTCTAAGGGTTTTATTACCCAACTGGAAACCGGCGACAAAATAAATGCTCGAACCAGCAGGGGTTCAAGAACTGCCTTCATATAATAACTAAGAATCGAGTAAATAACCCAGAGACGGAAATGAAGCAGAAAAACACTCTTCACTGCAGGATGAAACACAGAATCGGGAAACAGGGCAGGTCCATGGTGCAAATGGACTCATCGGTAAGTGGTTTTGAGACGTGCCCTCCAAACGACGGGGCGTGGGAATGTGCTAATTGGAAGCGCAGATGTGCTTGAGGGACTCCAGACTTCGGCCAGTCACCGGCTGAAAACGACACCAGCCGATCCATCGATGCATCTATTCATTGATACCATAGAGTCTCTTCTGGCAAAACCAGGAGGATGAATTAGTATTGCTGACATTGGAAAGAGCTCCGTGGGTAGCTTCTGGCATGCAGTGCCACACTTTACATCAACGCCTGTTGATGTAAAGGTCAATGGGCGACAGACTGACTCATCTCCCCTCTGCTGGCGCTAACTGGTTCCACTGCTGCTGGGCTAGGCCCAACACAACCAGAATTCATGGCCGATTAAAAAATGCCCTCAAGTCACGATGTTGGGACATATGACATATGACACATGATACCAATTGTGAAAAGGAATTTGAATCATAGCCATGGTATATGGTGATTATATCACTCCTATGAACCAATAAGATTGCTTGATTTCAGATACCTGTTCTATAAGAAGTCATATAAAAACGTGATGTTGTAATGCAGTCATCTGTAGTATGGCATAAACTATACACACCCCTCCCCTTCCATTCAACCCTCATTTGACAGAATGATTTATAATGGACCATAATGCCAACTGCCAAGCTAAGCCCCATCATGGCTGACTCTGGTACAATGTTTCTTATCCATCTTCATTCCGTGCTTCGGTACATCTTCAGTAAAGCTGTCATGCCTACTAGCTCCAACTTCAACCATTTTGATGAAACAAGCCTCTGGCGTTGCCGTGGACGATAGCCTCAGCAACGCCAAGGCTGCACTTGGTCGTCTGATTCAGGAAAACCCTTTGAATAAAAGTTCAGTATTTTATTCAGTATTATTTCATTTAGTTGTAAATAGTTTTTGGCTACTTTTTTATTTTACAGTGATTTGGCAGTAAAAAGTCTGGCCTCTTTTGACCGCATTAGTTTAATTATTCATGATCGTTAATTGGTTCGTGGAGGGCAGAAAATGGTGCACTATACTCCAGTGAACACTCCTCCAACGTTGCTCCTGGGCCTTCTATTCCTGTATCCTTTTTGCTGGTTTTCTTCTGTAGCAGTCAGCAGGGGCAGCGATGTGTTCAGAGCAGAGCTGGACTCAGAGTTTCCACGAGGAGAGGAGTGAGGAAAACACTGGGTGCCCGTCTGCACCTTCTGACCTGCAGTACAGAGGTGTTTGGACCAATACAGATATATTTTTCTCTCTCGCGCGCGCTTTCACAGACATTCATTTCCTTTCTCTTTCTGATATTTCTCAGTCGCTCTCTTTCTCCCTTTCTTTTCCTTTTTCCCTTGCGCACACCCTCTTCTATTTTTCTCTTCTAAGTGTTCTTGTACTCACTTTTTCCTTCTGAGTTGTTCATGTTCTCCCGTTCTCTCTGTTCACTGCTCCGAGCCCTACTTCTTCTTCCGTCGAAACCTGAGTGGATCCCGGGACAAAACAAATGAACAGGTTGCAATGAACCGCACTGGTTGCTAGTGGTGGAGGCTTGTGGTCTGTGTGTTAGAAGTGAACTATTAAGCTAAGCGTAGTGTGAATGTCTCAGCAGTTGGGTGGTGGAGTGGTCGTCGTTATCATTTGGATGCCGTTATGGCATAATAGTAATTCAATACAAAATCAGGAATAACAATAGGTCAAACCATTGTCTTCACCCCTGTAATCCTCTCATCCCAGGTATGAACGCTATCCATTCCAGTGTGACTTCCATTTACCTCGGAAGTTGGAGGTGGGAATAACCTGAATTGACCGCATTCCAGTTACAAGTCGGAAAACCAAGTTGGGTGACTCCTTTGATGTTGTCTACGCGGCATTTTGCACATACAAACATCGTAGTAACATGTCCACAGATCAAAGTTGGACAGTACTGTGTGACTGATTTATGATGAGACACAAATGGACAGTTCTAAACAACTGTATATTACATTACAGCTGTCATTACAGTTGATGCGCGGAGCAGCCATCTTGGATTTCGGGCTTAGAGAGATTTCCGGGATTGTGAGATTCTTCCCATTTTCTGAGTTGGATATCCAGCTTCAGGAGGCGTTCCAGTTGCAATTTCCGACTGGGAACTCCAACATCCTGAGTACAAATGGAACGAACCATAGAACCCCACTTGGCAACAGACAATCGGTTGGAATGATTGGTTTTCCCTTCTTATTTTCTGATCACACTGCAGAGTGTGTGTGCTTGGTGTCTGGTTTCAGCAGCCTCACCTGGCCCCCCAGCCTCCAATAACCAACACGTGTGTGTGTGTGTGTGATGTGTGTGTGCACGCCCGCCCCCTACACCCTCCTTCTTTGCTTATCCATTACCCTGGACCCTGGGGAAATCCCAGATGATGTGTGGTACAGCACACCGTGTGAGGGAGTCACTGGCTGTATGACGACAGTTTGTTTGCCTTGATGCAGTAAATGGTTAGTCAGGGCACGGTGGATGACTTGTTGTAGCCTCATATTGGTTCTGCTCTCCCCGATCCCTTTCTTTAGGACAAAGCCCCCCCACTGTGTGTCTAATGCCCCAGCTAACACTCTCTCAGGCTTCCTGCGCCCAGCTGTTTTTCTCACGGGGAGGGTGGCTGTGTGCGTGCATGCATGCATGTGTGTGCATGCAGACAACATTATTGAGCAGTAGGGGAAGCAAAGAGGCCCGGCATGGTCTGGAGAGTATTTGTGTTTTTAGCCGAGCTATCAAGGTGCGCCCACGGCGGGAGCTAACGCGCGTGGCGTGATCACCAGTGGGCCGGTACTTCACACTACAGCCCTTCACTTGATACAGTATATTCCACCAGCACCTCCATTACCGTCGCCACCGCCTCCATCACCCCATCTCCCCACTTGGAGAGCCTCTGAAATGATCCCACAGTTAACCAGGGATTGTTCCCTACACACTACAGTTCTACTTCCTTTCGCCAGGTTCCTACAGTGTTCCCTACTCTCTATTTCCTACAGTGCTCCCTACTCCCTATTTCCTACAGTGCTCCCTACTTCCTAGACACTGCAGTGCTCACTACTAGGGCTGCAGCTGGTGATTTCTTTTGTAGTATTCTACCAATTATTCCACTGATTAATCGACTAATCGCATAGGGCATACTATAATCTTTTTATAATCTACTACATCTTTATTGCAATAATAACTCAAAACTAAACTCATTTGGTACATTTAAATGTATTACATTTATTTAAATACTATCTGGGGTTCAACATATCCTGAAATGCAAAATAAATTAAGAATTGAATTTCAAAAGTCAAAAAGTTTTACATGCATACAGCCAACAAACTAAGACATAAATCCACTGGGTCTGTTGATGTAGACGGCTCTACAGTACTGGGATGACGCGATGCTGCGTCTCCATGCTTTGTTTACGGTTTCTATGACAGTAGATAGCTCCTTAGCTCCTAGCTTAACATCGTAGCAATAGCTTCTTATCATACATCCGTGATAAAAGTGGAATATATAAGTGGGGAATTAGACCGCATCTGCGCGGTTATCGGTTCTTAATAAAATGTATCCCCCTCTCCCCATTGACACAACACAAATGCGCTGGTGACGACATCAGCACATTTATGAAATGTTATGATATATTCATCTCTCTGAGCGGTTGCATACACTCACTTCTCATTGGGAACAATAGAAATACAGAAAGACGATGATGCACAGAAACAGGGTAGTTGTATGGATTAAACACAGCAGGCTGTATCCCGGTATGTATATGGATTAAACACAGCTTTGCCCTGGGATGTCCTCAAACACAGGCCACACATGATGACTCACGGTGGGCAAACTCTCCGGACAGCTTTCTGTCGAGCAGTGTGTGGTTCCCTACATCCACTTGACACGGAATACCTTTTGCTCCCTGTGGTTTGGAGTCACCGTTTCAGTTCACATGTCAGAGTTCCCTGTGGTAGTCCACTTTGCAGGGATTGGAGCACACCTCACATCTCTGAATAAGGGCCACTCTGCAATGCCTTGGTGAGCTCTTCAGTAGGCTCCCAGGGGCCCTGCCAGGCGGAACAGTAGTCTACAGTCCCTCTAGACTGGACCAGGGCGTCATCTAGGTTTTAAGCTGCCTGTGTTGTGGTACCTATTTGTGCTGATCTGGTAACTCTCGTGGTATAAAACCAAAAGTAATGGCATAAAATTAAACTGAAATTGTCAAGCAATTTCACATTCTTTATTAGTGTATGTATTCTCAAAAAGTCAGGAGATGTTGTCTCCAGTGAGTGCACTGAGAGTTGGGGTCTCTGGGTAATTAGGGTTTTAAAGATTTAAAATAATCTGTTTACCTACTGTTTACCTGTTTACCTACTGTGAAACAGTATAAATAAATAATTAGTATGACTAATAATGAGTCCCATTGATGTGGGGGTGATATGTGATATTTTGGCCTCAGGTCTCAACCCATGTTCTGGCCTCAGGTCTTGACCCTTGTTCTGGTCTCAATTCTAGACCCATGTCATGGCCTCAGGTCTAGACCCATGTTGTGGTCTCAGGTCTCAACCCATGTTGTGGTCTCAGGTCTGAATCCAGGAGCTATAGGGAAGTGTTCAGGGAGCTATTGCGATATATATTCGAGACTCCTAATTCTGTCTTTCTATAAAAAGACAAGCTCTCATCTTATAATCACTAAGTGATGCAATGGCAACAAAGAATTGCTGTGTTTGGTAAATCTCAAATTGTGCAACATCATACTCACCGCATGCACACAGACGCATGCCATCTATCTCTGCTGCAATCTGTTCTCCATCTCTCCATCTCTCCATGTCTTCTATCTCTCTCTCTCTCTCTCTCTCTCTACTACAGCAGCTTGTACATAGTAACACAGCACCACCTGCTGGTTTAATTTGTGCTATAACAAATGAGTCAATAGCATTCCATATGACATGCTCATGTTTGTGTGTGTGTAGCCAGGGGCCTACCTGCGGATCTACAACCTGCACGTGACCGCAGGATCCGGCAGTGGCCCAGGGAGCAGCGGGGGGTTGGGACAGAACCAGCTGGCCTTCCACCTGCACGGGGGCACCTCCTATGGCCGCGGCATCCGAATCCTGCCTGACGACAGCCCCGACACCCAGGAGCTCAGAAGGTACAGGCGGAGGACACATCTCCCTCATCTGAATGTGTGCAGGATAGGGATGTGAATCTCTCCTTTCAAGCACGGTGCGATACGCGTCTCGATACATGGGCTCTGATACGTTACCGCTCTCCATACATACCATCCATTTTAGTTTGAAATAATGTTGGAATTTAGTTTTGATCAATACGATTCAATGCGATTCGATACACTTATGCTGAATTGTTTTAGAATTAAGACGCTCCTAAATACTCACTTCTGTGTACTTGCTGACACCAAGTAATAATTAGGGATGCAAAAAATACCAGTGATAATCGAATACATGGTCCAAATCTCAGCGAATATTCACATACTAATGTTGTTCTTGTCACACTGTTTTTCACCGGCTTCGCGGAACAGAGATTTTAATGTTGCATCCTTCGTGACATTGCAATGCACGTCTCCCTGCAATCCTAATCCTAATCTTCTGAATATACTTGCAAGAGGAATAGGCTGCATGTTATTTGTGTCTTTTAACTCTTGGTTAGAAGATGCATAACCCATGGCCATACTTCTTTCAGTACTACTAAATGACATTTCCACTTCCTGTTCTCCTGTTTCCTGTCTGAATGCAGAGTGGTGGAGTCCTTACCGGAGGATGCCAACAGTTTTGATCTCGACGATTCAGCCATCATGGAGACCTGGGGAACGCCTCCAGAGACCCTGGGTAACACCTGCTACATACTACACACCTGTTACTTCCCACATACCTGTTACATACGACATGCCTATTACATACGACATGCCTATTACATACCACACATGTCTTACATACTACGTACCTGTTACATATTGCACATAATACCTACCTGTTACGTACCACATAACTCATCTCAGACCTGGTGAACACCTCCAGAGAGCCTGGGTAACACCTGTTGCATATTACATGCCTGTTACTTCTCACATACTACATACTTATTACATACCTGTTACATACTACATACCTCACCTGAGACCTGGGAATACCTCTCGGGACCCTGGTCACAGCACATATATAACCTAATGTTGCCTGGTGCATGACCTCAGCAACATGTTAGGTGCATGACCTCAGCAACATGTTAGGTGCATGACCTCAGCAACATGTTAGGTGCATGACCTCAGCAACATGTTAGGTGCATGACCTCAGCAACATGTTAGATGCATGACCTCAGCAACATGTTAGGTGCATGATCTCAGCAACATGTTATATACATGACCTCAGCAACATGTTATATACATGACCTCAGCAACATGTTAGATGCATGACCTCAGCAATATGTTAAATGCATGACCTCAGCAACATGTTAGATGCATGACCTCAGCAACATGTTAGGTGCATGACCTCAACAGCATGTTAGATAATAACTGTTCCACTAAAGGCTTCACTAGTGTTCATAAATACATTATGAAATTGAATTCACAATGACTACATTCCTGGGTTATGGAGGTGTGCATGAGTCTATGTCCACCATTTAAAGAGTGAGTTAAAAGTGAGCTAAATGGATGTGTAATAGGTCTTTAATGTCGTGAGGGGTGGCCAATCCATTTGTACGCCTCGCTGCTGTCACCATAATGTCTGTTGTCTTTCCAGGTGATGCCAGAGGGTCATATGCAACAGGTAAACAATACATAATAACACAATCCTGCTGAATACTTAGCATCCACTGCGCTCTGTGGTTCCTGTGACCAATGGTTCACACATGAGTTTCAACTTCCAAGCTGCAGTGTGATTCATATCCATTAATCATTTATGAATGTGTCCATTTAAACAAATGAAAATACAGTTTATAAATGTTGGTCATTATGACTCTCATCCTTGCACAATAAAGTAAGATGATTGTCAATCTCTTGACAATCAATGGATGATTATAAGCAGTGGTGGTAGCAGGATATTGTAGTGGCTAGGATGTGACTCCCAGTCCACTCCAGTCCAACGCTAATGTCTTCATCCTAGTGCATCTTGCCATTGCCTACCTGCTGCTTCATGACTGGTTAAGTCAATTGGTTGGTTAAGTCGACTAATTATGATGTGTTTGTGTTCTCCTCCAGAGAGGAAGTGTGGCCATGCCCTGGAGCAGGTGACGCTGGCGGAGGTTAAGCAGTCCAATCCAGACCAGCTGCTCCACGTTAGCGCCCAGCTCAAGTCTTACCAGCCACAACCCCTCTACCAGGCCCTCAAACTCCACTGTCCCAAGTGCAGAGCCATGTACGCCTTGTCTACCACTGTATCTGTTTAACCAGCTCAAACCCTAGCCCAGCCACTAGTCCTAACGCTAACCCTAGCCCAGCCACTAGTCCTAACGCTAACCCTAGCCCAGCCACTAGTCCTAACGCTAACCCTAGCCCAGCCACTAATCTTAACCCTATCACTGCCTCTAATCCTCCCTATAACTCCAACCCCAAACCCTATCACTGACTCTAACTCTGTCTATAATCTTACCTCTAATACTGTCTCTAACCCGAGCCCTGCCTCTAATCCTCCCTCTAACTCCTCTAACTCTATCTCTCTCTCTAACTCCACCTTTAACCTTAGCTCTGCCTCAATCCCTCAGCCGCATCTCTAATCATACCTCTAGCCCCGCCTCTTATGCAAGCTGCTTACTTCTAGCTCTAGCACACACTAATGTAGTGTCTAACCCTGTCTCAGGCAGGAGATCCCTGATGACGACTTCCTGTCAGCAGCGTTCCTGGAGGCCTCCAAGGCCCCACAATGTGTAAGGGACCCCTGGCTCCTCTCCTCCCCTGATCCCATCGTCCTCCATGGAGATGGGCCCCTATCCCCTGCGCACACGCTCTCCATCCACCTGTCCAAGAAGCTGCTGTACATGGACAAGTGCAAGGAGCTCATCTATGTAGAGGGTACGAATCACTCACTCCTGGTTGGTCTATAAGACCAGTGATACACACCAGAGAAGAGGCTTGTGTCTATAAGGCCAGTGATACACACCAGAGGAGAGGCTTGTGTCTATAAGGCCAGTGATACACACCAGAGGAGAGGCTTGTGTCTATAAGGCCAGTGATACACACCAGAGGAGAGGCTTGTGTCTATAAGGCCAGTGATACACACCAGAGGAGAGGCTTGTGTCTATAAGGCCAGTGATACACACCAGAGAAGAGGCTTGTGTCTATAAGGCCAGTGATACACACCAGAGGAGAGGCTTGTGTCTATAAGGCCAGTGATACACACCAGAGAAGAGGCTTGTGTCTATAAGGCCAGTGATACACACCAG
>OMOU01052760.1:2988-14278 GCA_900312585.1 Malacocephalus occidentalis | reverse complement strand
GATTCCATGTCCCCAACCTCCCCCGGGAGACACGAGAAGTTCTTCCGGAGGGGGGAGTTAAAGACCCTACGGACGGGCTTCCACCAGACGTTCCCAGTTCACCCTCACTACCAGGTGGTGATCAGTTGACAGCTCTGCACCTCTCTTTACCCGAGTGTCCAAAACATGCGGCCGCAGATCTGCTGATACAACAACAAAGTCGATCATTGATCTTTGGCCTAAGGTGGCCCGGTACCAGGTACACTTATGAGCCACCTTATGTTCGAACATGGTGTTTGTTATGGCCAGTCCATGGCTAGCACAGAAGTCCAACAACAAATCACCACTCTGGTTCAGATCGGGCAGGCCGTTCCTCCCAATCACCCCCCTCCAGGTTTCTCCATCGTTGCCCACGTGCGCGTTGAAGTCCCCCAGTAGAACTATGGAGTCCCCAGATGGCACCCTTTCTAGGATGCTCTCCAAGAACTCTGAACTGCTGTTTGGTGCATATGCACACACAGCAGTCAGAGCCTTCCCCCCAGCGACTAACAATCGCATGGAGGCGACCCTCTCGTTCGCCGGGGAAAACTCAGGGAAAGCACAGCGGCGCTCAGCCGGGGACTTGTGAGTATCCCCACACCCGCCTGGCGCCTCACACCCTGGGCAACTCTGGAAGGCATGTAATTTCATCTGTGCTGTATGTCAATATAGCACATTTGACAAATAAAAGAACTTGAACTTGATCTTTAACTTGAAAAGTAGAGAGTCCAGCCCCTCTCCAGGATATTGGTTCCAAAACCGGCACTGTGCGTGGAGGTAAGCCCAACCATATCTAGTTGGTACCGCACCACCTCCCGCACCAGCTCCGGCTTCTTTCCTGCCAGCGAGGTGATATTCCACATCCCTAGAACCAGTCGGCGATGCCGGGTATCCGCGCGCCCTGGACCCCGCCTTTGCCTACCGCCCGGTTTGCAATGCACCCGACCCCAATGACCTGCAGGTGGTGGGCCCACAGGGAGGTGGCTCCTCGTTGCCTCTTCGGGCTTGGCCCGGCCGGGCCCCGTGGATCCAGGCCCGGCCACCAGATGCTCGCCAGCGAGCTCCCCTCCCAGGTCTGGCTCCAGGAGGGGGCCCCAGTTTCCCTTGTCCGGGCGAGGTGACCATCAACTTGGGAAGCCTTTTCATTTGGGTCTTTGAATCGTTCTTAGTCTGGCCCCTCCCCTGGGACTACTTCGCCTTGGGAGACCCTACCAGGGGCTGTTGCCCTGGACAACACAGCTCCCAGGTTCACTGGGGCACCCAAACCCCCCCACCACGGTAAGGTAACGATTCTTCGTGGGGGCCTATGTGTTGATGGCTAATTGACTGTATTTTACTGTGTGTGCTTTCTTTGTGTGTGTAAATACAACATTAGATAGCCGACAGCCACAGCCACGGTGGTCTCGAATGTGTGTTGGATTGTCCACGTATGTTTATGTGAGGCTTTTTACTAAATAAACTTGGTGTTATTGATTATTACTTTCTGTGCGTTTCGTGGTGCGTTTGTTCGTCAAACTTTTGATCTGCAATCATATTTATTTTATGAATGGATTGGTAGTGATCACTGAACGAGTGGAGCTATCCACTGTGCCTGAAGTTACTGACATGCTTGACTTTCAGCGCCACGGGTCCCGTGTTTGTGTGTGTGTTGGTGTTCGCTGTTCATTTCCAATGTAATTCATTATTATTTGCATTTTTAAATCAGAATTTGACTGAAAAAACAATTTAAATCATGATGTGACGTTTGTTGGGGTTTGTACGAAACAGACATGGGCCAGGACATCTCTGCAGCAATACAATACTTTCTAGAGGACTCATGACATCATTCACCATATGCTTGTGTGTGTAGATTCTACCTGCAGGGTTATGGTTTGCCTGTTGGTGCTTAGAGAGACGGTCCCTTTAAGAGGAGTGACGTAAGCACAGGTTGTTGCGGTGTCGCGTTTCACGGACTTGTCCAGACTGTTCTGGTGTGTTCTTACGTAGTTTGACTGACTGAATAAACGACACGCGAGTTTGTGTCTCATGAGAAATTGTGTTGAATCTATTCACAATATCCTCAACAATGCTTCTGTGATTTGGATTTAAGATTTTGGCCATAATGTAATTTTGATTAATTGTGCAGCATATCACAAAATATAAAAATGTCATTGATTAATTTATGTGAGCACTGACACTTTTTTCCCCTCACTTCAAGCACTGCCACTCACCATGCCGACGATCTGCTGTATGACGTGAGGAAGGACTACAACCCCAGCAACCATTACGACAAAAAAAAGCCAGACATTGGCTCCAAACTTCTCCTACTTTTACATAGAAATGTGATGTGATAGTAAAATTAGTTTAACTCAACCCTTTTTATTGTGTGTGACGCTTTTAGCATTCTTAATTAATGCATTTCCTGAATTCATCCGTTTTTTAATTTAATTTTTGTGTAAGCACCAGATTAATAGCACATATTTTTAGATCACATGTAATGTAATCTTTTATTATTATAGTCTATGATCCGTCCTTTTTGGGATACATGCATGAACAACCATGCACTCTGTGCATGTGTACTCTGTGCAATGACAATAAAGTTGAATCTAATCTAATCTAATCTTGGGTGTAGTTGAGTTGGACTGGAGGTTAGTTTCAATTAGGATTTTTTTGCAGAATGTTTTGGAAATGAAACTGAAAATGCTTAAAAATGTAAAAACCCACACACCACCAAAATAATAATCAGCTTAAATAATTGTAAGCAAACCACATTATAATCCAAATACTAAATAAATAATATATTATTTATATTTTATATATAAACACACACATACATACATAATTCTGGTGCATATATATACATAAGGGCCTGCATTATAAGTTGAAACAAAGATATGATGCAATTGAGTAAAATGATCAGGCAAGCACTTTAGTCTGTGTGTGTGCCTTTGAGATGTGCAGTGCTTATTAAAACCTCTGGTTTGACCAACCAGTCGGCATGTATTGTATTGTAGGCCAGTGGTATTTAGGAGGTTAACAATTAAGTAATTAGTATAATTGTGTCAGTGTACGATTTATGGACTATAATGGGGAGGTTTTTGTCACAGTCAATTATAGCACTGATAGCTATTGTATGTATAGCAACTGCCAATAACAATTTCACAAATGACAATGACAAGTGGGAGTGTATTGCTCCTTTGGTGGATGGTGTGGAGTTAATTTGATCCCTCCTATCTAGATTCAATCATCGTTCAGACTAGTGCACCGCCTTGACCCAGTCCACGCGGTCCAGGAAGGCCAGCTATTTAGCTGACAGGTCACCAGCCAATCACACTTCAAAGACCGCCACTAATAGAAAGATAAACTGGTGTGGGGGGGTAATTCCAATACAATGTGCTGTGAGTAAACTGGGGGGAAAAATGCCCCATGTATACTATTGATACAATACTGATGTGAAGTTAAAGATTATCACAGAGCTCATCCTATTTGGCAGACACAAGGTCACACTGCAGAAATGGTATAGAATACTTAACCAAACAAAACCACTATGAAATAAGTGTGCTTTACACGTGTTTGCCGGCATCATCATGTCCTGAATTCTAAAGTCATAAACTTGGGAAACGATTCTAAGATGGTATAATATCAGGGGTGTTCCACTAGGGGGGGCCATTAGGTCCAGTGGGGTGGCACTTGGCAGATTATGATCAAAGCGATTTAAAATATTTCAAAGATTAGGGAAGCCAATTTAATACTGCCAGTAGATAGACTGGGAATAGACTGGGAATGCCCAAGTATGGCATTGTCTTGTGTAGGCTAAATAAGAATTGTAAAAGACACATGCGCTGGTGTTACTTACCAATGCAACTGAACGCTCACTGTAGTATTTCAACAATTTCAATCGTTATAGAGAAGCTTCATAAAGAAGTGACAGTGTGCCCATCAATGCTAATCCAAATGATTATGGAACTATCAAACACTGACGACAGTCTCAGAAGATTCTCTGAATGTAAAATGAATAACTCTGAAAGTTATTTAACTTTAGATTTGTCATGATCCACATGCCGGCTCCGTGAGTTCAATCATTCAATCAATCTAATCACCTCCATCTGTTTCCACTCAAATCTGCCTTCCTGTATATCCACCACCGTTCCACATGCACTCCGCCAGATTGTATCTCTGCTATGTACGCAAGACTCTCCAGCATTTTCCGGATTGATTACATGTTGCCAAACCTGCCTGTCCCCAACCTGCTCTTCCTGCCTGATTCTTGGAGAACGCCGTCAACCTTCTGTTCCTGATTCCCGTTCTACGCATCTGTTGTTGTACGACGCCCTCCTCCTGCTTCCTGTCTTCCTGATACCCAGACCCGGCCTGTCCCCGACGATCCACCTGCCAACCCCACATCGGCACCACGACTTCTCCTGTCCTCCGGATTCCCAGACCCAGCCTGTCCCGGACGATCCGCCAGCAAACTCCTTACTTGTACCTCCACCTGATCAACTGCCTGCCCAACGCCAAACCTGCTACTCCCGGCGACCACGATTCTTGCCTTCTTGATTTGGAAATAAAGAACATTGCATTTCCACCCATGTTCTGGTTGTTCTGCATCTGGGACCAAACCACCCTGTTACAAGATTACACATTCAACATTGGTCACTAGCTCACGAGCTACGTAAATTACATGGCAGATATGGAAATGTACAAACGAATGACAAGCATTTTTTATCTTCTTTCAGTCTCCCCTGTTTCAGTGTCTTGGGGAAATGCTTCAGGCGGTTGCACTGGAGCTTCATCTGTGTGTAAAACATCAAACAATGTGGTGGTGGGTGGTTTGGACATAAACCCAGTACAATTAGATGAGATCTGTTCACAATCGGAAAATTACTTGACAACCAAAAGTCACGGCAAAGTTCAGCACACCGATACTAATCCACTTGGATTCCAGGTGAGGTCAGGGAATGTGGATTTGGCATGGACAGACAGCCGGTCGGGCAGAGGTACAGATGAGGACAAGGCAGGCGGATTGTCGGGGTCAGGCGGAGGTACCAATGAAGAGCTGGCAGGATCGGGAAAACAGAGGAAGAACAAGAGCAACCACAGAAAGTCAGATGGGAATCGTGAGTAGGCTGCCTGCATTCTCTGGGAATCAGGCGAGGCAGGTAGGTCGGGGACAGTTACTGTAGCAGGTAAATGCTCAAACATCAGTATGATCAGTATCAATCAGTATGGCAATTTCTCTTCTTTCTAACTGCCATTATGCCAACCCCCTGAGTAACCATGATGTGTTGTGTGTTGACCTTTAGTCATAGAACCTGTTACCTGCAACCGTCCGCCACCGTATGCTTTACAGTATATCATATTAAGTCAGGAGGGGGGCTAATACTCACAGGTCAACTGATCTTAGTCAACAGATTGTTTATTGTCCCAAATGGTTGTCTCAAGAATATTTTGCCTGCAGGACAGAGGCAGCTATCATAGAGGCCACATTAATGCGATAAAAACACGCATATGTCAGTATGGAGGCCCAGCCGGCAGCTGCACAAACGTCTGCTAACGAAGCACCCCTGAATAGTGCCCAGGAGACAGCCATTCCCCGGGTCGAGAAGGCCCCAACCCCAGTGGGTAGGGAAGCCACCATCCTTACATAAGCCAACTTGATTGCCCGGACTACCCAGTGGGCCGGCCGCTGCTGGAAACTGCCTGACCATGTGTTGATCCCCCATAACATACAACCCCCCCCCATGGTCTGTTTGCCTGAAAGGCTGGGTACATGAAATGTAACTGGCATATGAGGTGCAATCTCGTACCCTCTGGAGACTCATGAGAAGGGGGTTGAAAAGGTTCCACAATCAGTGGCCTTTATACAAATGACTGAGGAAGGACTTTTGGCAGAAAAGCAGGGTTTGGCAAGAGAGAGATTGAGGAGCCGTCCTCACCGAGCCTCAGGCATGTGGGTATACACAGATAGGGCATGTAGCTCGCTTACACGCCTTGCTGAATTTATGGCAACAAGAAAAACTGCCTTAAAGATGAGAAATGATTTATTATATACCAAATTTATGTTAGACAAGGGCTCAAAAGGAGTAAAAAAGTGCCTTTAACGCAACCAATAGATCCCATGAAGGGACCATACTGGAACACGATGGACATAGCCTCCGGGCTCCTTTAAGGAATCAGCCAACAAGAGGCTGTGAGCAAACTGGTGTGGCCAGTCTAGAGCTATGAGCAGCACTCTGGCCCACATACTCTGTACCTTGGCCAATACCGCTGGTAGTAGATTAGACTATATTAGATTCAATTTTATTATCATTGCACAGAGTACACATGCACAGAGTACAACGAAATGCAGTTAGCATCCAACCAGAAGTGCAAAGGTAGTAGCAAAAGTGCGACAGTAGAGCGTAAAGTAAAGTCTCTTATTGTCACAATGCCACTATTGTGGCTTTTCCTGGGTTCTGGAAGGAACTGGAGAGGATCCGTGGATGAGGTAATACTGACGCTGTTTCAACAGTTTCAGTTTCAACATAAACTCACATTGATCAACATGTAATTCAATTATCATTGTCCGAGTTATTCCAGAGTGGGTTGGCGGGTGAAGTCCCTCCGGCCCTCTTTTGCCATGAGTGCCCAGCCTCTACTGAAGGAAGAGTGCACAGGTGTCATTATATAGCGTTAATTGCACTCATTCGCTACAGCTGGGTAACATTCCAGGCATTCCTGCCACTCCGCTCCCCCTGTCACTGCGCGACAGCGCTAACACGCCCCCTCATGGCTCACACATCCCCGTCGCCCGACTGAGGCTGGGGTGCGGTCAGCCAACTCCCCCCACCCGTGCTCTAGCTCAGGCAAGTGGGAGAGGAAATCAACGACGACCATCTGGACCCCCCGCCTGTGCACAACCTGAAAGTTGAACGGCTGCAGGGCCAGATACCACCTTGTGATGCGGGGGTTTGTGTCCTTCATGGTGTTTAGCCACTGGAGAGGTGCGTCGTCCGAACAGAGGGTGAAGGCGCGCCCCAGGAGGTAGTAGCGTAGAGCCTCGACCGCTCACTTAATGGCGAGGCACTCCTTCTCGATGGTGCTGTACCTCTCCTCTGGCCCTGCAGCTTCCGCCTGAGGTACAGCACCAGGCGGTGGAGCCCCTCGACCTCCTGGGCTAAGACGGCACCCAGCCCCCTGTTCGATGCATCCGTCTGCAGGACAGAGGGGAGATTAAAATTGGGTGTGAAGAGGTCCGGTGTCCCACACAGAGCTTTTATAATTTTTCTAAATGTCACCTGGCACTGCTCGGTCCACTGGACTGGATCTGAGGCACCTTTCCGGGTGAGATCCGTCAAAGGGTTAGTCAGCTGCGCGGAGGCAGGGATGAACCGCCTATAGTAGCCGGCCATCGCCAAGAAGGACCTCACCTGCTTTTTCGTCTTGGGCCGCAGGCATGCTGCAACCGCCTCCGTTTTGTCCAGCTGTGGTCGCACTGTCCCGCCGCCCAAGTGGTACCCCAAATACCTCCCTCCGTCCAATTACACACTTGCTCGGGTTGGCCAAGAGCCCAGCCCATCTCAGCGACTCGAGGACGGCCGCCACCCAGCAGAGATGCTGCGGCCAAATGTCACTATGGATGATGACATCATCCAAGTAGGCCGCAGCATACTCCGCATGTGGCCGTAGTACGCGGTCCATGAGCCGCTGGAAAGTGGCCGGAGCCCCAAACAACCCGAATGGCATAGTTTTAAATTGGTATAACCCATACGGAGTGGAGAAGGTCAATTTCTCCTTGGACTCTGTAGATAAGGGAATCTGCCAGTAGCCCTTGGTTAAATTCAGTGTCGAAAAAAAACGAGCTGTGCCTAGCCGGTCCAGAAGCTCGTCAACCCGAGGCATGGGAAATGCGTCAAATTTAGAGACACTATTCACCTTGCGATAGTCAACACAGAACCGGACAGCCCCGTCTGGTTTACTTACCAGAACGATCGGGCTGGCCCATGTGACTCTTCTATCACCCCCAACTCCAGCATGGCTTTTAATTCTTCCCTCACAATTTTCTTTTTGTGTTCAGGTAACCTGTATGGCTGTGACCTAACAGACACGCCATGGGGCATATCTATGCGGTGTTCAATGAGCGTGGTGCGGCCCAGTAGCAGGGAGAAGACATCCATAATCCGCTGCTGCAACTTGGCTACCTCGGTCCTCTGCCACGGAGTCAGATGGCTTTCTAAACGAACCGGCGTGAACGGCGCCGCTTTTTTAGCCTCTGGTCCCAGCTCACCTTCCTTGATTACTGCTGCTGCGAGACGAACCGGGCACGCCTCATTCCATTTTTTAAGGAGATTGAGGTGGTAAATCTGACCGCTTCCCCCCCTATCAGATTGTGCCACCTCATAGTCATATGTCCCCCACTTGCCGTGTGACCACGAAGGGTCCTTGCCACTTCGCAAGTAATTTAGAGCTGGAGGTGGGCAGCAATACAAGCACTTTCTCTCCCGGTGTAAATTGTCTCAGCTGAGTACCTCTATTATACAGCCGCTCTTGACACTCCTGGGCCTTCAGCAAATTCTCGCGTGACAGCTGACCAAGTGAATGGAGTTTTGCTCTCAGGTCCAGGACGTATTGAATCTAATTTTTACTGGTTCTAGGAACTTCCTCCCAGTTTTCTTTAATGAGATCCAGCACCCCCCTGGGTGGAAAAGGGGGAAAACCCCGTGGAGGCCTGGGGCACCTCCCACACTGCAAATAGTAGAGGGTTCAGCCATTTATCCCAATTTTGACTATCCTCGTGCACGAACTTATGCAGCATGGACTTTAAAGTCTTCAGAATCTCTTTCGGGATTCCAACGCGGGAGATTAATTGGAAGAGAGCCTGCGCTACACTCTTTGCTGAGATAGAGCGTAGGGGCACTGCCTCCGGGTATCGCATTGCGTAATCCACTATGACCAATACAAAGCGATACCCCTGTGAGCTATGGTCTAATGGCTCGATGAGATCCATCGCGATTCTCTTGAATGGAATCTCCACCAACGGACGTGGTCTCAATGGGGCTTTGGGTATAGCCGATGGATTGCTGAGCAGCATCACCCGCGAGCACGGTGCACCTCCCACAGGTCCTTATCTGTCGTGAGCGCGCATCCCCCAAGTCTGCTACTGTTTTAGAGAAGCCCGGCCAATCGGTACCTAATAGGAGGGAACCCGTCAGGCGGGAACTAACCGCAGCACTCTATGTTTTTTTCCTTGATGTGAAATTTCGAGGGTTACTAGTGGGTAGTCGTGCAGGTCCCCATGAATACATCAAATTCTCACCCATGCTAGCTTTCCCAAGGCCTCGGGTTGAACCAGGCTATGGTGGATCAGGGTCTGACTACTCCCTGAATCCAGCAACGCCTGATGCATACCCCCTTGTACCTTTACCGGTATCTGGAATCTCCCATCTGGACCGGGAGCGGGGTTAGGACGCCACGGCCACCTCTACCACCTGCCCCACCTCCATCAAGGGGCATTCAGTGGGGTCGTGCCCGGGCCGGCCGCAGCGGCCGCACTCCGGTCCTGGCTTCTGAAACGCTCGGTGTGGGGGTCCCGGAACGGAGGCTGAGGCTGGGCCCACCTTATAACGTCCTGGGTGGCATGTGTGGTGTGGTGGGTTGGGGTACGGTGGTGGCGCCGATGCTCCCGTGCGCCCTCTCCCGCTTGCTGCCGCTGCTCCCCACGGCCTCGGTCCTCTGCACTGTAGTGTGGACGTCGCCCGTCGGTCGTTGGGGCCAGGAAATGCGGGCACTGCCAGGTGATCCCCCACGAGGACGATGGCTGCGTCGAGGGTGGTGGGCCGGTCACCAGCCGCCCTCGTTTGTTGGGCGAATGTCTGCAGTTGTCTCTCCTGTGTCTCCACCAACCTCCTCATCGCCGCGGCTACTTCTGAGCCGTCTGCTCTCTCCTTTCCATTTTTTTTCCTTCTTACCCGTTTGGGCGCCAATGTAACAAAGTCTCTTATTGTCACAATACCACTCTTGTGGCTTTTCCTGGGTTCTGGAAGGGACTTCAGAGGATCCCTGGATGTGGTAATAATGACGCTGTTTTATTACAGTTTCACCATGAACTCGTGTTGATCAACATGTAATTTAAGTATCGTTGTCCGAGTGATCCAGAGTGGGTTGGCGGTTGAAGTCCCTCCGGTCCTCTTTCACCATGTGTGCCCAGCCTCTACTGCAGGGAGAGTGCACAGGTGTCATTATATAGTGTTAATTGCACTCAATAGCTACAGCTGCATCACATTCCAGGCATTCCTGCCGCTCCACTCCCCCTGTCATTGCGCGACAGCGCTAACCACGCCCCCTCAAGGCTCACAAATAAATACTATCGTTTTTGAATGCTGTACTCAAGACCGACAAGAAACCTTTAAATATCTGTTCATAAATTCATCATTTCAGAATGGATCAATGCTTCTGGATTCATAATTGTTGGTCTTGCACTGATTGTATGAAAGGTGACACACTACTTCAAGAGATAAGAACTTTATTCACCTCAAAGGCAATTCTTGAATTAAGTATGTTATTAAGTAACATAATTGTCTTTGACGTTGACATATACCGACATTAATAATGTATACATATTTATTCCGTATTTTAAGACACTCGAGGATGAAGACATGAATTATGAACGTAATCATTCATATATTTCCACTTAAAATGGCGTCTTTGTGGACTGAGGTTCACTATGAAGAATTTAATGTTGTGTTTGTTGTCTCCTGTGCTTTTGAGCAGGCTGAAAAGAACGTGTACCTGGAGGAGAGGGTGCAGGTGTTACAGCAGCAGAACGAAGACCTGAAGGCCCGGATAGACAAGAACGTGGCTGCGTCCAAGTCAGTGTTGTTTTACACCTTGCCAATGGACTGCATTTCCCATAATTCTCCACAAACACCACAGACGTTTTTTTCTTGTGACCGGGCTTGTGTTTGTGTTTACTTGGGAAAAATATGCTATAAAAGTAAATTATATTGTCTTACATTCCATCATGAAATGCTTCTGACAAGTACAGTGTGCCAATTGAAATGATAGTAGATTTTATACATAAAGGGTAACTTCTGTTTTTTTTCAACCTGGACAATTTCCCCATAATTTTGGGTCTAAGTGACTAATGCAAACCCCCGTTCTTATAGTCGGTCCAGTATTGAGTGAGAATGCAGCTGCAAAATGTCTGCATTGTAGCCCTTTGGTGAGTCGAAGTGGGGCTTCGACTTTTTCGTATTAGTTGTCCCTCTCAAGAAAAAAGAACGCTTTTACTTTGAAAATGTTTGGTTTTCACATG
>OMOU01052754.1:0-19923 GCA_900312585.1 Malacocephalus occidentalis | reverse complement strand
CTCTGTGAATGTGTGTGTGCGTGTGTGGGGTGGGTTGGGAGGGCCGCCGTGCATGGGTGTACAGGCATGGTGTTAGCTGCGACAATAAAGACGGGGGGTTGTCCGTCCGGTAATTAATTAAATTATAAACTAAAACAAAAGACAAACTAAACAAAAGACAAACTAAACAAATGACAATCTAAAACAAATGACAGTCTAAACCAAAAGACAGTCTAAACCAAAAGACAGTCTAAACCAAGTGACAGTCTAAACCAAGTGAACGGTCTAACCTAATGAACGGTCTAAACCTAATGAACAATCAACAATATAAACAATCAACAATATAAACAAGTAAACAAGTAAACAAGTGAACAGTATGAACAGTATGAAGAGTACGAACAGATATAGACTAGGTGATGCATGATTGACGTCACTGGGCGGACTCTTGTCCTCTCCTTCTGGGAGACGATGTAGGTTGCGGGGCCGAATGACAGGTTTTGAGTTGCTGCCCCCTGGTCTTTCATCTCCGTGGAAAACATGGCAACATAATAGTAGACTAAGGATTCAGCAAGGTTTGAAAGGGCAGTGAATGGAGGATCTTGGGGAACCAGGGTTGCGGAGGCCCTACATACATGAGTACGATTTGTTAAAAACAAATACTAGAAATACAAAAAAAAATTGATGGTATTGAAAAATCATACTTTCGGATTACAAAAATCATGTTTATGGCTTCAGTGAGACTCTACACATACACCTCGTCAGAAACACAGCCTCTGTTTGATCAACAGATTGCTATAGGTAGTGCTAGTGAATGCAACAACAAAAAACACGTACACTGTTGGATCTATCATCATGGATTTACTTTCCAAAAGTGTCAAAAGACATTTGTGGATTACAAAGCTTCTGAACGGGATACAAACTCAATGGTGAGCTCTAGCATGCAGCGTTCCAGAGATATGCAAGATTAATGTATAGCGAGCCAGTCGTTATGGCGGCGGGGTTTTGAATCACCATGAAGGTATACATTATCCCTTACATGCTGAATATCGTATACAACACAACCCTGTGTTTCTGCCAATTGCCTGACCACCAACCTCCTGTGAATGAGGGATCAAGGAAAGACATCGAGTCGAAGAACATCCACTTCTTCCTCTTGGACGTCTGGCCGCTTGTTGTGTCCTTCTCGTCTCTCAAAGAGAGTCAAAGTCAAAGAGTCAAAGATCTTTTATTTGTCTTACATTGTACAAGTATCACGGAGGTTTCGCCAAATCTTTTTCACCTCAGCAGTTATATAGATATAACCAGGGATATCCAGAGATATAACCAAACAAGGGATATAACCAAATGAGGGATATATCCAGACATATAACCAAACAAGGGAGATAACCAGGGATATAACCAGGGATAAAATCAAACGAGGGATATAACCAGGGATAAAATCAAACGAGGGATATAACCAGCGATATAACCAGGGATAAAATCAAACGAGGGATATAACCAGCGATATAACCAGGGAAATAATTAATGAAAATTGCATGATACTGCAAACAGTGCAATGTGTATAAAAAATAAATGGGTAGTAAATGGTAGTGCTGGGTGATTCAATGTTTAGATATATCATTTAATATTATTCAGGCATGTCCGTGCAGCCTGTCAGCCATGTGGACAACTTACCTTTGAAATCTTGAAATTGATGATTTTTTTATGTTAATTTTGCTGTTTAATGATGATTAAAGAAAGAATCGATCCCAATTCATCAACCGTTCATGTTTGTTGCCATCTTATCTACAGGTCGACAGGTCCCCTTGCCGCATAAACATCACATAACACCAGTACAAGTGAAAATGTGGTGTGGGAATGCACACTGGTGCGAATTATCCGCATTATCCGCATTTCCATGTTTCATTTTCTTCTAAAAAAAATGTATGCATTTTGAACCGTAGAAAATGGAGTCAAGCAGTAGCATTGATGACGTCCTTCTTCTTTTGCTGAGAAAAAGAAAAAAAGAGTCTGAGTCCATCCAATTTTGGAGAGGTACACAGAACATAGGCATATAACCAAACATGTGTTCAATTATTCGAAGAGACAACATCAATTTAATGCTAACTTAGCTGTTGTAGTCGCCTGCTGGGCGATCTCAAGCCATACATGGTTTTTCAGGTAGTCATCACGGTGTTTGTCGTTTAAAATTAGGTGTTGAGAAACTACATTGATCAGGATTTCTTCCATTTCGCGTCCCATGACATCAGTTGGAACAAAGGATTTAATTAGTCAAACGTATATTTCTGCAGGCGGAAATCTGCAAGAATCTAGGTCCTTCTGAAAATGTTTTTCTCCGCACAAATGTTCCACAACGCCATGCAAGCATTCATAACAACACAACATAAAAGTTTTTATACAATTCCATACTTGGTGTGACAGTGACGCATGGTATAAGCAGGGGACACATCCCAAAAAAATTCCCCCCCGATTTGAACACACCTATAGTCGAGCAAACTATAGGTGTGAAAGGGCCCTTACTCTAACCCATGGGTCTCAAACCTGAGGGACGATATTTTGTGGACCCCTACTTGACATCAAAATTTAGTGTTAGTGCGACCCGCGCATTTTCTCAAACGCACTGTGAGCCATGGGGTGCGTGGTTAGCACTTCCAGGCAATGACAGGGGGAACGGAGAGGCAATATTGCCTGGAATGTGATGCAGCTGTAGCGAATGAGTGCAATTAACGGAATGCTATTTAATGAACACCTGTGCCTCTTCCTGCAACAGAGTCTGGGCATGCACGGCAGGAGTGACCGCCGACAAGACTCTGATGCCGAACCCCTCTCGACTCCCGCAAACCAGCGGTCTGCACCGACTACCTGTGTTATTTATATAATCATGTATATTAAACGCGCGATTGCGATTTGTGTTGTTGATTAAAACCAGCGTTATTTTGGAAGCGACTTCGTCTTCTCCAATTTGTCCGGAAGAACTCACGAAAGCCACAGACGTGGTATTGTGACAAACAGACTTTGTTACATTGGCCAATGTAACAAAGTCTGTTTGTCAAATAACAATGCTTTTAATCAACAACACAAATCGCTACCACGCTTTTAAAATACAGTGCGTGATTATATAAATAACGCAGGTAGTCGGTGCAGACCGCTGGTTCGCAGGAGTCGAGAGGGGTTTGGCGTCGGAGTCTTGTCGGCGGTCACTCCTGCCATGCATGCCCAGCCTCTGTTGCAGGAAGAGTCCACAGCTGTCATTAAATAACATACCGTTAATTGCACTCATTCGCTACAGCTGCCTCACATTACAGGCAATGTTGCCGCGCCGCTCACCCTGTCATTGCCTGACAACGCAAACCACGTCCCCTTATGGCTCACACGCACCTTTTTGCCGAGTCACACTTGCCCTGGGCTTTTATATTTTTTTTATCACTTATGGGCTACCATAGCTCAGGCTCGTGACAGCTTCCGGTGGCGTTTGTTGTCAAGTTAGCAAATGTGAATCAGCAACGTTAGTCACTTGGTTGAAACGTGATTCGTCACTAAGTCAAAGTACAGGTCCAAACTTACTGATGAGCATCTTCAAGCCATACAGAGGGTCTCAACTGCTTCCTCCCTCAAGCCAAATGTGGCTCAGCTGTGTGAGAGGAAGCACTGCCAGGTCTCTGGCAAAAAGGAGTAGGCAAGAGGAGCCTATGTTCTGAAGAACCCATTCATGTTCAGAAGAACCGTTCATGTTCAGAAAAAACATTGATGTTGTACTGTTAATAATAAAGATTGAGAAGATTGGATCAGTTGTACCTTTTTTTTTTTTTATACTTGAAACCTTTTTTTGGTGGAATATTTGATGCGGCCCAGCCTCACCCAGACTCTACCTCCAGCGGCCCCCAGGTAAGTTGATTTTGACACCCCTGCTCTAACTGAATAGAAAGTTCCATCCATCCATCCATCCATTTGCTTCCGCTTATCCGGGGCCGGGTCGCGGAGGGAGCAGGCTAACCAGGGCTCTCCAGGTGTCCTTATACCCAGCTTGATCCTGGGGGATCCCGAGGTGTTCCCAGGCCAGATGAGATATATAATCCCTCCAGCGGGTTCTGGGTCTGCCCCGGGGTCTCCTCCCAGTCGGACATGCCCGGAAAACCTCTAAAGGGAGGCGCCCGGGAGGCATCCTGGTCAGATGCTTGAACCACCTCAGCTGACTCCTTTTGATGGAGGAGCAGCAGTTCTACTCCAAGCTCCCTCTGGATGTCTGAGTTCCTCAGCTTATCTCTAAGGCTGAGCCCAGCCACCCTCCGGAGGAAACTAATTTCAGCCGCTTGTATCCACAATCTCATTATTTCGGTCACTACCCACAGCTCGTGACCATAGGTGAGGGTTGGAACGTAGATGGACCGGTAAATCGAGAGCTTCGCCTCCCAGTTGAGCTCCTTCTTCACCACAATGGACCAATCCATCTGCCCATCTCCCGCTCCATTTTTCCCTCACTCATGAACAAGACCCCAAGATACTTGAAGTCCTTCGCTTGAGGCAGCAACTCACTCCCAACCCTGAGGGAGCACTCCACCGTTTTCCGGGAAGAGAACCATGGCCTCAGACATGGAGGTGCTGACTCTCACACTCGGCTGCAAACCGCCCCAGTGCATGCTGGAGGTCACGGTCTGATGTAGCCACCAGAACTACATTGTCTGCAAAGAGCAGGGATGCAATTCTGAGGTCCCCAAACTGGACACTCTCCTCACCTTGGCTACGCTTTGAGATTCTGTCCATGAAAATCACAAACAGAATTGGTGACAAGGGGCAAGTGAATGCAACAGAGTTCAACACCCACTGAGAACGTGCTTGACTTTGTTTTGAGAATACGGACACAGCTCTCACTTTGTTTGTACAAGGACCGAATGGCACGTACTAACGGCCCCGGCACCCCATACTCCCACAGAACCCCCCACAGAATTTCCTGGGAGACACATAAGCCTTCTCCAAGTCGACAAAGCACATGTAGACTGGATTAGCAAACTCCCATGCCCCCTCCAACCCTGCAAGGGTAAAGAGCTGGTCCACTGTTCCACGGCCAGGACGGAAACCACATTGCCAAACCACTCCTCCTGAAGTTGAGGTTCGACAATCGGCCAGACCCTCCTTTCCAGTACCCTGGAATAAACTTTCCCGGGGAGGCTGAGCAGTGTGATCCCCCGATAGCTGGAGCACAGACTCCGGTCCCTTTTTAAAAAAATGGGGACCACCACCCCAGTCCGCCACGCCACAGGTACTGTCCATGACCCCCACGCGACATTGAATAGGTGTGTCAGCCACGACAGCCCCACAATGTCCAGAGCCTTCAGCATCTCAGGGCGCATCTCATCCACACCTGGCGCCTTGCCACTGAAGAGTTGTTTGACTACTTCGGCGACTACTTCGGCACCAACCAAACCCACAAGGCCTCCTTCTTCAGCCTGACGGCTTCCTTCACCGCTGGTGTCCACCAGCGGGTTTTTGGGTTGCCGCCACGACAGGCACCAACAGCCTTCTGACCACAGATCCTAGCCGCCGCCTCTGCAATGGAGGCTCTGAACATGGCCCACACGGATTGTCCCCAACCTCACCCGGGATACAAGAGAAGTTCTTCCGGAGGTGAGAGTTAAAGACCCTATGGACAGGGGTTCCACCAGACATTCCCAGTTCACCCTCACTACCCGCTTGGGTTTACCAGGTCTGTCCGGCAGCCTCCCCCGCCATTTGATACAACTCACCACCAGGTGGTGATCAGTTGACAGCTCTGCACCTCTCTTTACCCGAGTGTCCAAAACATGCGGCCGCAGATCTGCTGATACGACAGCAAAGTTGATCATTGATCTGTGGCCTAAGGTGGTCCGGTACCAGGTACACTTATGAGCCACCTTCTGTTCGAACATGGTGTTTGTTATGGCCAGTCCATGACTAGCACAGAAGTCCAACAACAAAGCACCACTCTGGTTCAGATTGTAGTAGAACTATGGACTCCCCGGATGGCACCCTTTCCAGGATGCCCTCCAAGGACTCCAAGAAGGCCGGATACTCTGAACTGCTGTTTGGTGCATAAGCACACACAGCAGTCAGAGCCTTCCCCCCAGCGACTTGCAGTCGCATGGAGGTGACCCTCTCGTTCACCGCGGAAAACTCCAACACAGCAGCGCTCAGCCGGTGACTTGTGAGTATCCCCACACCCGCCTGGCACCTTACACCTTGGGCAATGCCGGAAAAGTAGAGAGTCCAGCCCCTCTCCAGGAGTTTGGTTCCAGAACCGGTGCTGTGCGTGGAGGTAAGCCCAACCATATCTAGTTGGTACCGCTGGCTTCCGGTAATCTCCCGGTAAAGTGATTACCAGGAGCTAGTGGAGATTGCGGAAGAGGGGGGTTATAATGGTAGAATTTTGGTAAGTTGAACACCAGGCATGCTGCATTCTGGATACATTGTAATGGTTTGATTGAGGAGGCAGGGAGTCCAGCCAGCAAAGAATTGCAGTAATCGAGGCGAGAGGTGATGAGCGATTGGACCAAGAACGTGTGAGGAAGGAAATATTCTCTACAAGGTACTGTGGATGTTGTAGAGATGTACAAGATCGAGCCACAGAGGTAATGTTGCTGTTGCAGGGCAGATGGTCATCCAGTATCATGCCATGGTTCCTTGAAGTAGATGCAGGGGAGACTTTGATGTCCTCAATGGTGAGGTGAATGGTGAAGTAGGTCCATCTGAGTGCAGTCTTTCCCTGGCATGAAAAGAAGGTCTAGGTTAAGCTTCAGATGGTTGGCAGTCGTCCATTTGCTGATGTCAGCCAGGCATTTTGAGATATGTGTTGCGATGTGGGTCAGAGGGGTGGAAGGAAATTAAGTCAGGTGTCGTCTGCGTAGCAGTGATGTGGGGTGAGCGTCAGGCTGAATGCGGCAAAAAAGTGAATTAATTTAGGTGATTGTAACATCTCTGGCAGGATGTTGAAGTCACTCAGAACGACAAGTGGGGCGCCATAACAGCTGAGGAGGGGATCCATTTAATAGAAGAAGTCGCCGAGAGGGCAAGTGCAGATCTGATCAGGTGTTCCAGGGACCTGTTATGACCACTTTAAAGAGATAAGGAGACCCATTCCCCCACCTCGTCTCGAGGGTCGGGGGTGTGTGTGAAAGAGAAGGCAGAGGGTGGCTGGAGTGCCTGATGGTGGGGAATCGACTCATGGCCGGGGAACCCTACTTGTTTGAAAATTTGGTCAGCCGTCGTAGGCCCTCGATCTCCCCCTGTACATTGTACGACAAACAACACCCAACGAAGCAGAAAATCGGGCTCAAAACGTACAGTGTATGCCCGGGTTAAGACGCAGAGACTTCCAGAAGAAACAAGTGAGCGATCGGATTCCTCCGACCCGAACCAGCATGTGTCCAGCGTTATGGACACACAGCAAAGACTATTTTCAACTAAGGAACCAACTTTTCCCAGTCTTGCTCATCCACGACCAACGTAGCTGCAAGCTAACAAAGCAGTCTGGTAACTAGCTGGCCAAAGAATTAGCATAGCAAAAGCACATGGCTATGAACAGGACCGCTTAACCTTCTTAAATGTATGTAAATTCTTGTTATTCAATGAGTCTTATTGTTTCATAGTTATTTGAAATCCATACAGTCAAATTGATGCTATTTGACTTCTATGTATTGCATCATTGTGTTACTGCAAGTAACACACACAGTATAACACATTTAGTATTTTTTCATTTCACTGCACATCCTGTATGTGTATGTGACAATTAAACTTCTTGAATCTTGAATGTTACTTTTGCATGTCTCGTTAACATTGACGATGGTTCCAGGAAAGTCATCATATTTCAGGACAAATCTCTGTCTAATGATATCATTGCTTTCTCACTTGACTTCATTTGTTGTCTACGATTCTTGCTCCTCAGTGGTGTCAGAAAGGATGGGCTGAACATCATTTTCAAACCTTTGTGTTGTGACATGTATACCCAAGAATCTGCTTAGCAGAGACAGCCCACTGTGCTTGTCTGCCCTGTATTTCTCCCTTCTCCTGTATTTCTGTCTTCTATTCCCATCTATTTCCTTCCTTACAGGATTGGCATTTTACCATGCCTTTTATGCTGCTGACAGCTTCATATAATTGGACAGAAAAGATTCAAAGATTCCCCCTCCAGTGAAAATCCCAAACCAAACATGCTCAAACATGCCCAAATCTCCAGGCCATTTTATTTGCCTCAAGTGGCTCAGAGTGGAGGAGAGACAATCACATTAAAATGTGTCAAATCAATGGCATTTTAGTTCGCATAGAGGCTAATCATCATAATTTACTACAGTTAATTATGATAATCCCAGCAAAAGTCAATGTGTTTTTGATCATTTGACAGGTAGAGTCAAACTCAACTTACAAATTGTTCACATTCATCACTTAGGGCTGGGCGATATGGCAAAAAAAAGAAGAAAAAAACAACATACATTTTATTTTTCCCATATTGATTGATCTCGATATTTATCACAATATATAATTTAGTATCCTGATAATGACTGAGACCTGAAGAAACCAGAGGGTTCATTAGTTAAACTTTAGAACATAGTTTATTACTAAAAATACATTTTTAGTGTTTAACTGCACCAAATTGCTTTATCTGCCTTAACAAAACAATGCAAGTTCAATTGCCTTGTAAATTATAAAAATAAGTACAACTGTAAGATAAATAATGGAGAGGACTCATAACATAATTCACCATAGCATTGTGTGTGTACATTCTACATGCAGTGCTACAGTGTGTGCGTGCGTTTTATATGCAGGGTTATGGTCATTGTTGAGAGAGACTGTGCCTTTAAGAGGAGTGATGTAACACTGATTAAAATGTTGTGGTTTGAAGTTTCACAGAGTTGGCTTAAAACAATGTGAGTTTGTGTCTTTGAGAGTTTGAGTTTGGGAAATTGTCTTTCTGTAGTTATTTCCACAGTAAAACACGCTTTAACAAATGTAACCCATGTAATACACTGCACTTGCGATATTCTTGCTTCTTTTCGATCACATTTATATCAGAATGAGATTTATTGCCTTAGTTTTTACAGACAAAGAATGTGCGTTTGTGAATAACATTGAACATTAAATACATTGTTTTATACATTAATAATATAAAAATGTCAGCTTTTTGACAGCTCATTTCCTAATCTTTGGAGGATTCCACTGTCGCCTTAGAATTCGTGCCTCTTGCCGGTTTCACTCATGTTTTCTCCTCCTTCTCAGAGCTTTCTTTGCCACTGATAGTACACAATTCCTCCTCCTCGTGGTGGGAAATGGCCGTGTGCGAGCCAAAAACGGCAGACTATTCACTGGCCCTATTCACAGTATAATAACATCTTAAACTTAATGGCAGTCTCCTGGATGTTTATTGAGGAACCTGTTTAGCTATATGCCAAGAAATTACATAAACATCCGCGTTAGGGTAGAATACTCATATAATTGAAATACTTTACTACTACTACTATTCTTCTATCAACATGTACAATTAATTCTTCTTGGGAATTACTTTCAACATGTATAGCTGAATAACTTAATATTATTGAAGCAAAGCCTGTTTCTCACAATGCCACATTCTGTGGCTTATTCTGGTTCCTTACCGGGAAGGAGAGACGGCAGTTGGGATAATGTGCAATAGTCTTTAATTATAAATGAGTATACAAGTTATTAATTATATATAGTTTTTAGTTGCCGTCTTGGGTTATGGAATTGGCCTCATGCCGGGTCTGGCTGTTTCATCCATGTGAGCCCCACTTGCCTCAGTGACTCGAGGACGGCCGCCACCGGCGGAGATGCTGCAGCCAGGTGTCACTATGAACAATGACATGGTCCAGGTAAGCAACTGCATCCATGTGTGCGGGCCAGCACCCGATCCATGAGTCACTCGAATGTGGCCGGGGCCCCAAACAATTGTTCCATATGGAGAATGGAGAAGGCCGCTTTCTCATTGGACTCTGTAGATAAGGGAAACTGCCAGTAGCCCTTGGTTAAATCCAGTGTGCTTAGCCAGTCCAGGAGTTCGGCAACCCCAGACATGGAATATGTATCACATCTGGACACACTATTCACCTTGCGATAGTCGACACAGAAGCGAATAGCCCCATCTGGCTTATTTACAAGGCCGATCAGGTTAGCCCACGCACTATGCGACTTTTCTATTACCCCCATCTCCAGCATGACCTTTATCTCTTCCTTCACAATTTTCCTTTTGTGTTGAGGTAATCTGTACAGACTAACAGACACGCCTGGCAGAGTCTCGATACGGTGGTCAATGAGAGTGGTGCGGCCTGACAGCGGGGAGAAAATGTCTGCAAATCGCTGCTGCAACTTATGGAGTCGGCCTTGTGTCGGTGCCTCTTTACAGTAAAATGACCCAGACAATACATTTGAAATAATGCAAAATGCGTCTTTGTCCTGCGAGCTGCTTTTCCCACATTTGTGGTGGATCCGGTAAAAAGACGGTTATGCAGGTACATTTTGGACCATAGTTCATACATGTCTTTGCTGGTGAATTGGCATGCTCAAATGGAATGTATCTCTAATGACTGTTCTAATGACGTTATAAGACAAAGCTCACTTGCATGCAGAAGATTGATCAACCACATCAACCGCTGCCCAGATGGAGCTCCATACATCCAGCCACGCAGCCACTGTCCCGTTGTCGTGTTTCTGAAAAGGCACTTTGACGTCACAAAAATAAAACCACCTGTGTTTTGCAACAGAATGAAACCTTCACAAACATTTTGTACTTTATTCTGACTTTGTCTTATTTTAACATTGACATTGACAAAATGAACGATGTTGACAATGTTCAAATGTATTACCATGATAGACACATTACAAAGTACTTTTTTGATTAAAGTACATTTGGTTACTCTTTATTAATGTTGGTTTCATCATCATAATTTGTTTATTCTTTTTTTTCAACAATATCTTTATTACATTTTCCAAGTTTCGAAATCAAAACAAAACATAAGGCCAACAAAGTGACATAAGTGAAACAGTATGTTAACATACAGTGTAAATCCTTGTAGAACGGGGACAATATGTGAAACACAAATATCTAAACCCTACATTTGGTTTTCCCCTTTGCACACATGTGGTCACTATAACAGTACAAAAACAAAAACATACGAAACAAGGCGGTTAATGAGAAAATTACAGTAGATGTATAAGATCATGAGTCCATTCAAATATCACTGCTGTACAATCGAGTGATCAAAAGATGAGAGAACAGAGTTATGCAGAGGGTGCCCTGATTCTGCTCCAGGTTCGCTCAATAGATCAGATAGATCATTGTTTTCAGGATTTGTTTATTCTTATATACATTTGAAATACTACAGGTTGAAAGCATTGTAAATTGTGTTATTTCAAGTTTTATGGTTTTGGATTTGGACTTTTCCATGTGTTTGACAAGATGAGGGAACCAGCTTCCTTTATTAGTTTTACAAATACATGTATCTAATAGTTGATTCCAGTATGAAGGGATTATCAACTGAAACCACTGAAATGTTGCAGGAAACCTCCAGCCTGGGGACCAGATCTTGGAAGTTAACGGGGACAGCCTGATTGGCGTCACAAGTGAGAGGTGATCTTTTATTCTCACTCGTTAACCAAGTTAGCGCCATCTGTAATGGCACATTTGTAATTACTCTTTCCAACCCATAACCCAATAGTACAAAAGAGATACTTATAGAAGCCCAGTGAGAGAACGAAGTAACCTCCGAATGGACACATAGCCTTCAGGATTCAAGATGTTTATTTGTCACATACACATACAGGATATGCAGTGAAATTAAAAGTGGTGATGAACACGAATTGGAGGGATCAGAATCAGAATATTTACAATATTTACAGAACCCTGCATCGTTTCCCTCGCCGTTTCCTTCTTCGTTTCCCTGGAGACGGGTCGCTGCCGGTTGTTGTGGCTCCGATGTAAAAACTATCCCAGAATCTTGTTGTAGACCGAAGTTACTGTCCAAAAGTGTGTCTCGCTTGTATGCTGTTAGTGCGGATGCATTTGTGCAAAGGAAGATGCTGGAAAAAAATGCATCAAACTCCGCAGAGTGACCGTGATGGCGACGAGACACGGCCGTGCCATTTGTACCTCCTTTTCAAAGACAATATGTATGAATAACATATTGTGAGAGTAATGACATAATGATGGTGTGTTTCCATTTTTAGAGCTGTGGATGTCTTGAGAGGAGCTTCTGCAACAAATCACATGCGCCTTCTGATAGCCAGAGATGAGGAGGCCAAGTAAGTGCTCTTGCATGAGGTAGGACAAGAGCTGCTCACCCGGCAGGCAGGTGTGTGTGGGTGACAGAGAGTGGAAAATACATTGCTACTTCTTCTAGTCATGTTTATTAATCCCAACCCGTTATTATTGGTAGGCAGTGATTCTCAGTATATTTTAGCCTAATTTAAAGCTTGAAATAGCTGCTAAATATTATTATTAAAACCATTCACACCCTGCCTGTGGCAAACTCTTATTTCTATAGCCACAGCTAACTAGTGGGAGCACCACCATGGAAAAAATATCCTGGGGAGAATCCATGTCCAAAAAATATTCAGGTGTGTCACCAAAGCATTTCAGTAATGTTCTATATCCAAATACAGAATGTGAAGGGACCGAGGGATGTCTTGTGCCCCTGAACACATTTTTTTATTTGATCCCTGGGATATTTGCACAAAATGTAACCTAATTTTCTACCTGTGGTTTGCATAGGAATTATGTTTTTTCTTAAGCATTTTTAGATTTGAATACCTAACGGACAAATGTCTGAATATTCAGAATATCCAATGCCGTTGCTCGATGTCACACTTGTGATTGCATAGACACAGGCTGGTTGTGGTGTTTGAAGTCCAGTTTATTGTCAAGTTGTAGGTGAAGAAAAATGGTATGGAGCAGATGGAATGGATGCTCGCTAGCTAGCTAGTGCTCCCCCTAATGTGTGTGCTGGTGGCTGACTTAACCTGTGGTGCACTGATTAGCCAGTGCACCACAGGCTTGCAGCCCCCCCCAGACTAACTGGGCCATATGAGGCCAATTAAGCCAGCCAGCCACCAACAACACACACCACACATTTCCACACCAGCATTCTGTGTTCTTTGGTTCTGTGTAAAGAGGTACAAACCAGCACAATGGCGGAACATCTTTTCACCACCAGCATTGTTGCCAATATCATCAGCTCACACCAAATGCACAATCATTTATCTCCAATAATGACTTCAAGGTGGGCATCAGAAAAAACCCTCCATGTGTGGCCGGTGGCAGCATTGCTCTAATCTTGGTACCTGAAGAAAGCCGGTCAGCCCCCTCGTCAGCTGATCTGATTAGTGCAGTCGCCCTGCCCCTAAGTGACAAAGTTTAATCACATGACAAAGGTAACAAACTTAGGTCTGCAATACTGCAGGAAAGAAACAGCACACCTGCATTTTCCGGGACATTCAGGGACATGGATATAGTCCAAGTTCAGTATTCCAGGAAGATTGTGGTGAAAAAAGTCCAATTTTGAAGAGATCTAGTATATGGATGTAACAGAAGGTGTGGGATAAGTGGACCTCTAACTACTTATGCATGAATTGCGCTATCAAAATAATAAGAATAATGATTATTATATATAATGAAGAAGAATGATAATAATAATAATAATAATATCAACAATGCCGACGACGACTATTATTATTAGTAGTATTATTATACTGTTCTTCTCTGCTTCGTCTCTGCATATAGAGCAACCAAGGCAGCTTGTTCATAGGGGTGGGGGCAGGATTACTTTGGCCTCCAATGAGACAAATCTGTGTCTCAGGTGATTCATCTGAGTTCTGTGTATTAACTTTCAGCCAGAGCAGGACAGGAGTAACACCGAAGGTATTTACATGTTTCCCTTTTATGCCCTGAATAGGAGAGAATTTGCTGAGCTACTTGAAAAGTGTGGATCCAACAGTAGCACAGGATCAACACGAAGCTCTCCAATTCAGCAAGGTCTGTGGCTCCAGCTTTTGCATTGTATTGTACATATCAAAGTGTTTTATTGCCACATGTACATCACGACATGGGCAATTCTGAACAGTAAAGCTCTTGTGAAGAAGGCAAAAATAACAAGAGAAAAAAAATATATATATCTTGAGATTGGCACAATATACATCCATCCATCCATCCATCCACATTCATCCGCTTATCCGGGGCTGGGTCATGGTGATAGCAGGCTAAGCAGGCCCCCTTCTCCGCAGCAACACTCTCTAGCTCCTCCTGGGGGATCCCGAGGCGTTCCCAGGCCAGATGAGGTATATAATCCCTCCAACGGCTTCTGGGTCTGCCTCGGGTTCTCCTCCCAGTCGGACGCGCCCGAAAAACCTCTAAAGGGAGGTGCCCGGGAGGCATCCTGGTCAGATGCCCGAACCACCTCAGCTGACTGAGGTGATATTCCACGTCCCTAGAACCAGTCGGTTCTGCATCCCATCGGATGTTTCCTCTGACCGGAGACCCCACATCTGAGCTCTGGAATGCAGTTGCAGGAAGTGAAGCTCCACCGCACCACCGCGTACCCCCCACAGGCTAACGGGTTGTGGGAGCGGAGGCCGCTCTCCGGGCCAGCCTCAAGGAAGTTGATAGTGTTCTTTTGAAATCTTTATTATGTATATTGTGCTAGTTTCAATAGCTATATTTTTTCTCTTCTAATCTATCTTTTGTATACTTTTGATGATGCCTCCTACATACTGTCACCTGAATTTCACTGTAAAAGAACGGCCCTGTGTTGTACATGTGACAAATAAAACACTGACGTTTATTTATAATTCCTTGTGTTGGTGCGATCCACTGCTCGCGGCCATCAAACAGGGTGGCAGACTTGAAATGACACAATCGTCAAACTCGGGTTCCATCTCAATACATCAAGGAGCGCTTCTGTGGCTTAATGGGACTCTTTTTTCACTGGTTTGCTCACAACGGCTGAATCGCTTTAAACTGCTGAACTTGCTCGGTGATCTGAACCTGTAGCTGTTGTCTCAACCTTCAGACATAATAATGGAGCCCAATACGGATTACTAGCATGATGTTTGTATGCAGGTTTACCTAATAAATAGAAAGAGAACATACCGGTACCGGTAACACACACATATTGTAACACACATATATATTGTAGTACAAGATAGGGTTCCTAGGCTATACAATACTGCTATATACATGGCTACTCGTACTACATCCCCCCCAAAGCTATAATATTTCATTGTTCTACTCTACTAAAATCAATCAAACATTTAGTTACAATTTTGAATATATCCTTGTTATTTGTCATAACCTATTACGATTTTTGGAGCAAATTGTCTTCAACGGGAGGAAATCGTTACAATTAACAATTAAGTGATGGCTTTCCATCTTTAATTGTCATGTTTCTTCACCCTGTCGTGACTATTGTTGGGAAAGAATGCACACTCAGTTTTAGTTGTGTTTCATCGCTTGTTTGATGGGTACAGCCATGAACGATGCAGGTTTGTTGATTTTATGCTTTGTGCTTTCCATGAATAGATTGTTGGACTGCGGAAATGGCCGACTGTCAAGGGGGTGTGTCTTAGTGATGTCACCTGAATACCATCTATTGGGTCTCATGAGGTGTCAATTGAAAGGTCAGCAGCCACCATTTGCAGCCACCAGTTTGATACTGGAAATGTTTACATGGGAACTGTACTTATGACAGAGAATACGTGGGAGATCGAGCATATCTGCTGGCTAATTTGAAGATGCAAACATGCAATTTGCAACAGTCTGTATGTATTTATTGATGTAATCATGTGTTTCGGATTAAATATTTTAGGTTAATAGAAAGAGGAGCGTTTTGAGTGTCTGTATTTTTGATGAGATTGAAAATCATAGGGCTGGTATAACCGGCCAAGCCTAGACGATTACATGATTTTTCGATTCTGGCACCAGTCCACCATAGTTTCTTGTTGGAAATGGGGGGGTATTTAGTTGGTTGCAATTGGCAACTTCACCACTAGATCCCACTAAATTCTACAAACTGCACCTTTAACGAAAGCACGACTCTGGGCTCCTACTTCCTGTTTACAAACGGAAGTTGAAAACCACGGCAACATGCAGATCATGTCAATAGGTATATTAACAGACTGGTGGAGGAATGCATTCCCACCAAGACTGTTCGCTAATTTCCAAACCGCAAACCATGGATGCACCCTAACATAAGAAATCGACTAAGGAAACGCAGTACCACTTTTAAATCAGGGGAATGTAATCTTTACAAGAAGGCCAAGTACGACCTCAGGAAGGCCATCAAACAGATTACAAACTGGAATCACAGTACGGGGGCTTAAACACCAGACATATTGTGACAAGGACTGCGGGCCATTACTGACTACAAGGGGAGTTTTGACAGAGATACTCTGAGCCAACCACCAAAATGGCACACCATCCTGAGGACTACATACTGCAACTGTCTGAGTTCGCAATCCATAGCCGGCCCAGATGGAGTCCCCCCTCACATCTTCAAGAAGTGCACACTGTCATTCCAGGGTGCTTCAAAGAGACACTGTGCCGTTACCTAAGAAGACCGAGGTAACGGGCCTCAATGGCTGTCCTCAGGGGCCTCAGGGGCTTTAACACCCATGACTTGCACTTATGGACTGTTGGTCATAAATAGCGTGATCCCTAATTCCTTGGATCCACTCCAGTTCACATACAGACCAAGCAGCTCTATGGATGACGCCATCTCCCTGACACTACAGACTGCCCTGGAACACCTAGACAGGAGCGACACATATGTCAGACTGTTGTTAATTGACTTCAGCTCTGTGTTCAACACCATAATTCCCTCCAAACTGATCCTAAAACAGAGAGACCTAGGACTGGCTTCCTGGCAGACAGGTCTCAAATGTTGACATTTGGTAGCCACATCTCATACACTTTGGTTCACAAGGGTGCTGCCTCAGCCCACGGCTGTACTCTCTGTTCACACACGGGAGCAACCGGATCATCAGGTTTACAGAAGACACCACAGTTATCGGCCTGATGAATGTGAAGCATTGACGAAACAAAGTACAGAGATGAGGTAGCCCAGCAAATGAACAGCAACCTTGCACTGAATGTCAGCAAAACCAAGGAGCTCATCATGGACTTCAGGAGCCACAGAGGGGCCCACTCCCCCATCAGCTTCGACGGGACACCGGTGGAAATTATCTGTTGCTTCTGTTTGCTGGGACCACAGCTCTCCGACGACCGACTTACAACAATGTTACTCATAACTACGAGAGCTACAAACCCCTCCCCCACCCTGCCTTTGGTAAGGCAGATCATATCTCCATGCTCCTCCTCCCAGCCTGCAAACGACGACCAAAACAGGAAATATCTGTCGATCTATTCATCCATGAGATGATCTTTGGGACCAGGTGTCAGATAAAGACCAGCTCCATCATACAGGGCCCCCTGTATGTTCTCCCCTTGCGGTCTGGGTGCTGGTTTTACAGCATTCTAATAAGAACAATTTACACCCACAGGCAGTTTGCCTACAGTACTGTTAATCGACTTTACACTAGAAACTCGGAAAAGCCATAAAGAGATGTCATTTTTTCACATGATGAGCCTATTTGTGTCCTTCAGTCACATTCTCCAGCTATGTGGCTGTTTACAGAGGAAACATTGTCACCTGCAATAAATGAACCACTACAATATGGTGACATTGTGTTGACATCTCAACCATAGAAGCAATGTTTCCACTCTCACATAGTGTAATATGCTAGCCAGCTGACAAGCCGATTTTGCACAATTCAATCTGAATCCTCCTTTCACCTGTGTGTGAAGCACATAAGATCATGCAAGATCATCCTGCATTCCATTCCTGTATGTTGTTATATCTAAATGTCATTGACTACCAGGTGAAACGGATTCAGCTGTGGAGGCGCCTAAATTACTTTACAGTAACAACATTTCAATGTTAACAGCAACAACATTTAAACGTTAACAGCAACTACAAATGCAAAATGATGAAAGATACTTGGTCTCATATTTTGGCAGCGTGTATGTATACTTCCAGTGTTATTGCATTGTGAATGCAATGGATTACTTTTATAAAACATGCTATGTTTGTCCGTGCCTCTTTTACATGTTCTCCTCCTTATCTCCTAACTGAAGGAAGCCGCTGCCTGGAGAGCACGTCGTCTGGCTCCTCGTCTCGTTCCCAGAGTCCATTGCTGCTGAGCCCGGCAGGATCCCAGAATGTATACAACAGTGGGCCTCTAATGCGCTCTCTTAGGTAGCATGTTTGTATTTCCTGCAGCACATCAATGCAAACACATCCACATGTTACTGTAACAATGAAGGTGATTGTCACAATGCCACTACTGTGGATCCACTCCAGTGGACGTGGTTATAATGACGCTGGGTTTATTACAGTCTCAACATTTCATTGCGTTGATCAACATGTAATTAATTGTATGCTTGTAGCCTGAGTTATTCTAGAGGGGGGGTGGCGGTTGAAGTCCCTCCGGTCTTTTTTCGCCATGGGTGCCCAGCCTCTACTGCAGGAAGAGTGCACAAGTGTCATTATATAGGGTTAATTGCACTCATTCGCTACAGCTGTGCTCCGCTCCCCCTGTCACTGCGCGACAGCGCTAACCACGCCCCCTCATGGCTCACACATCCCCGTCGCCCGACTGAGGCCCCCTTGCTCTAGCTCGGGCAAACGGGAGAGGAAATCAGCAACGACCATCTGGACCCCCGGCCTGTGCACGACCTTAAAGTTGAATGGCTGCAGGGCCAGATACCACCTTGTGATGCGGGGATTTGTGTCCTTCATGGTGTTTAGCAAGTGGAGGGGTGTGTGGTCCGAACAGAGGGTGAAGGCGTGCCCCAGGAGGTAGTAGTGTAAAGACTCGACGAGGTCGAGTCCTTCGACCTCTTGGGCTAAGACGGCGCCCAGCCCCCTGTTCGATGCATCAGTCTGCAGGACAAAGGGGAGATTAAAATTGGGTGTGAAGAGGAGCATCTTTCCACACAGAGCTTTTTTTATTTTTTCAAATGCCACCTGGCACTGCTCGGTCCACTGGACCGGATCTGAGGCACCTTTTCGTGTGAGATCCGTCAATGGGACGGTGAGCTGCGCAAAGGCGGGGATGAACCGCCTATAGTAGCTGGCCATCCCCAAGAAGGACCTCACCGGTTTTTTAGTCTTGGGCCGCAGGCAGGCTGCAACCGCCTCTGTTTTGTCCAGCTGCGGCCGCACTGTCCCGCCGTACCTCCCTCCATCCAATTACACACTTTGGTTGGCCGTGAGCCCAGCCCGTCTCAGCGACTTGAGGACGGCCGCCACCCGGCGGAGATGCTGCGGCCAAGTGTCACTATGGATGATCACATCATCCAAGTAGGCTGCAGCATACTCTGCATGCGGCCTAGTACGCGGTCCATGAGCCACTGGAACATGGCCGGAGCCCTGAACAACCCGAATGGCATCGTCTTAAATTGGTATAAACCATACGGAGTGGAGAAGGCCGATTTCTTCTTGGACTCTGTAGATAAGGGAATCTGCCAGTAGCTCTTAGTTAAATCCAGTGTCGAAAAAAACAAGCCGTGCCTGGCCGGTCCAGAAGCTCGTCAACCCGAGGCATGGGATATGCGTCAAATTTAGAGACACTATTCACTTTGCGATAGTCAACACAGAACCGGACAGCCCCGTCTGGTTTATTTACCAGAACGATCGGGCTAGCCCATGAACTGTGTGACTCTTCTATCACACCCAACCCCAGCATGGCCTTTAATTCTTCCCTCACAATTTTCTTTTTGTGTTCGGGTAATCTGTATGGCCGCGTCCTAACAGACACGCCGGGGGGCGTTTCTATGCGGTGTTCAATGAGCGTGGTGCGGCCCGGTAGCGGGGAGAAGACATCCGTAAACCGCTGCTGCAAGTCGGCTACCTCGGT
>OMOU01052752.1:6039-17087 GCA_900312585.1 Malacocephalus occidentalis | reverse complement strand
ATTGATCTTTGGCCTAAGGTAGCCCGGTACCAGGTACACTTATGAGCCACCTTATGTTCGAACATGGTGTTTGTTATGGCCAGTCCATGGCTAGCACAGAAGTCCAACAACAAAGCACCACTCTGGTTCAGATCGGGCAGGCCGTTCCTCCCAATCACCCCCTTCCAGGTTTCTCCATCGTTGCCCACGTGTGCGTTGAAGTCCCCCAGTAGAACTATGGAGTTCCCAGATGGCACCCTTTCTAGGATGCCCTCCAAGGACTCTAAGAAGGCCGGATACTCTGAACTGCTGTTTGGTGCATACGCACACACAGCAGTCAGAGCCTTCCCCCCAGCGACTAACAATCGCATGGAGGCGACCCTCTCGTTCACCGGGGAAAATTCCAACACAGCAGCGCTCAGCCGGGGACTTGTGAGTATCCCCACACCCGCCTGGCGCCTCACACCCTGGGCAACTCCAGAAAAGTAGAGAGTCCAGCCCCTCTCCAGGAGTTTGGATCCAGTGCGTGGAGGTAAGCCCAACCATATCTAGTTGGTACCGCTCCACCTCCCGCACCAGCTCCGGCTCCTTTCCTGCCAGCGAGGTGACGTTCCACGTCCCTAGAACCAGTCGGCGATGCCGGGAATCCGCACGCCCAGGACCCCGTCTTTGCCTACCGCCCGGTTTACACTGCACCCGACCCCAATGACTCTCCCCGCAGGTGGTGGGCGCACAGGGAGCATCCTGACCTGTATGGGTTAATGCAACAGCAAAATGACATCACAGAAACTCTAATCAAAGAACAGAGACGTTCTTTTCTTCCATCCCGTGAGATTTCAGTGTTCAAGGGTGACCCATTGCATTACTTAACTTCCATTAGGTCATTTGAATTTGCCATTGAAAATAAAACACACAGCAGCAGAGAAAGAAGACAGAAAGGCCTTGAATCACTACTCATTGTTTCTTAGGAGTTGTTATAATGCTATGCAAGATCATGCTAGATCATGCAAGAGCGATGGAGGGCCGTTGCCTTTGAATACCATGAACAAAATCACAGAAGAGCAAGATTTGAGCAATTGGTTAATTTCACCAAACGCCATTCCAGAATGGTTTCTGACCCACTGTTTGGAGACCTCCAAGTGTTCACATCAAAGAAGGAGGTCAAGGGACCAATAACAAGTGACCATAGGCCACTCCTTCTTACCGGGGTAGTAGCTTTGTTACCATCGCAACCAACGAGCAGAACTCCAAGCCACAAGTGTGGAGTCAAGACAAACCAGCTACTTCAATTGTTTACAAATATTGTCTTATTTGCAATGGTAACCATGGCATTCATTCCTGCAAAGAGTTGACAAGAAGGTCTCACAATGAAAGAGTTGATGTACTAAAAACCAAGGGCATTTGTTTTGGTCGTTTATTGAGAGGACACATGAAAGGATTGTCAAAGGGGACACAATGTGCTCTCAAAGCACACTGTGTCAAAGCAACTAATATTGCACCCTTGCAATAATATCTATCAAACTATCAAACTATTTTGACTCATATTCCAGAAACTGAAAGAGCAACGGAAGTCAAGAATCTTGACCTGGATATAGAAGACTTGCCTTGGGCATTCAATGGTGTGTTGAGGTCAGTCATATGACCCGCTTGGATTTCTTGCACCATTCATCTTTACAGCAAAATCAAACATAGGAATGACAGCCGGAGATTCCAAAGCTTTGTGGCAAATTGTGTCAATACCATTAGAGATTCATCTGATACTTCTCAGTGGAAGCACGTTGGCACAAAGCTGAATCCTGCCCATTATGCCCCCAAGGACTTCATGCCCATGCATTCCTGAAAACCAAGAGTTGGATAAATGACCCAAACTTCCTAAAATAGCCAATACATTAGTGGCCAGACGCTCCATCTGATTTTGTCATTTCTCAAGATGATCCTGATGTGAGAAGAGAAATTGTCACTGTGAATGCCACTGTGAAGAGCGACTTTGATGCCACCAGTACCTTGATCAACAATGTATCAACTTGGAACAGCCTCAAGAGGGCTGTGGCGTGGTTCCTCAAGTTCAAATGTCTTCCCTATCAGCTGTGCAGCAAACACAAAGAAATACCTTGGTGAGTGTGAAGGAACCAAACCAAGACAAACAACAAGGTTTGCTGCGGCAAACTGCTGCAAAAATGCTGGAGTTTCAAACAACCATTGGTGCTCAAACGCTCTCGATGGACGACATGGACAATGTTGAGTTTGTGTTTTGCAGTTCTGCTAAAAGGGGTTGGTTATGTAGGAGGCATATTTCAGTTAGCCACATTTCAGTGTAGAAACCATTTTTTGTTGAGACTTTTGTTTTGAAAGGGCTGTTTGGTCTTCTTAATGAGGGTGTCGGTTCTCACTTGTGTCAAACAGACAAACAAAGGAGCACTTTTGGAAGAAGCAACTAAATAGAGTTATTTACCGCTTCATGCTTCACGCTTGACGCTTCAACTAGTCTTTTTTGAGTAAGCTACTTCTTTATGCCCGTGAATACCTTTCATTTTGCCCTCACACATCCACATTATTTGTACTCCACACACCAAACAATACATGCATTAAAATGCCTTGAATGCTGCTTGCCTGCCTACCTGCTCATCTGCCTGCCTGCATACCTGCTTACCTGTATCCAACGATTGATTGCTTTTTTCTGCTTTTTACATTCTACTACTCAAAAAGGTACCTTCTGTGGCTTTAACTGTTTAACTGTTCAAGAGAAGTGTGCCAAAAATAATTTCCAAAGAAAGTGCTTCGCTTTCCTCACCAGAGCGTCAATGTGTGTAGTCCAAATCAGATCCTCTGTGATGTGGACTCCCAGGTACCTGAAGCTTCTCACCATCTCCACAGCAGTCCCATTAATCCCCAGTGGTGTGTAAGTCCTCTAATGTTACTGTGTCCTAAAGTCCACAATCAGCTCCTTAGTTTTGAAGACATTCAGCATGAGGCTGTTGTCTTGGCACCAGAGTGACAGGTTAGCAACTTCCTCTAGGTAGGGACTCTCATCATTACCAGAGATCAGGCCCACCACCACTGTGTCATCCGCAAACTTGACGGTGGTGTTGGAGCTGAACCTGGCCACACAGTCATGTGTGTACAGGGAGTACAGTCGGGGGCTAAGGATGCAACCCTGGGGGGATCCTGTGTTCAGGGTGAGGTGTCTGGACAACGTGGTGCCTGGCGGTCAGGAAGTCCAGGAGTCAGGCGCACAGGGTGTTCAGACCCAGCTCAATCAGCTTGCCAGCCAGTATGCTACTATGGTGTTGAAAGCAGAGCTTAAGTCAATAGCTAACATTCTCACATAGTCTCCCTTCTAATTATCAAGATGAGAGATGGAGCTGTGTATTGCCTGGGAGACAGCATCGTCTGTGGATCTGTTTGGTCCAGTTGCACTTCAATTGCAGCAGATCCATGGAGTGATGTAAGCAGATGTAGTCCTTGATCAGCCTCTTAATACATTTCATAATCACCAAGGTGAGGGCCACCGGTTGGTAGCCATGCAGGCATGCTGGAGAAGCACTCTTGGCCACAGGGACAATAGTGGATCACTTAAAGCAGATTGGGTCTCAGCCAGGGAGAGGTTGAATATTGTGGTGAACACTGGAGCTAGCTGGTTAGCACAGGTCTTCAGTACTTGTCCAGATATGCTGTCAGGACCTGCTCCTGGTATTTGCCCTCATCAGAGGGCAAATACCAGGAGTGTGTGTTCGTCTCTAGCAATGGAAATCACTTCAGCTAGGGTAAAGGTGTTGGTGTTGTTGCTCGCCTCAAACCGAACGTATAATTCATTCTGATAACCCGCTAGGGATGCGTCGGCACTCATAGTTGAGTGGGCTCTGCTGCGGTAGCCTGTAATAGTCCGTTGCCCCTTCCATACCCGTCTGGTGTCACGCTGCTCCATCTGCGACTCCACATTGTCTTTCTACCACCTCTTTGCATCCTTCACCAATCGCTGGAGTCCGTAGGACGGCGCTTTATATTCGCCCATACGAGGCCAGAGTTGTAGGCAGCGTCATGGAAAGGATCTCACTTTAACTGTGGGGATGATGGTGTCTGCGAGCATTGCTATGAGGCTCATCACTACGTCCGTGAACTCTGACTGGAACTGGATGGGAACACGTCCCAGTCGATGTTGCTCATAGCAAACGTAAAACCACTGCTTTACTTCCCTCATCATTACTGCCTCACATACTATCCTTTGTTTATACTCCGGCAGCAGGGGAACAGCAGCATGGTCCGTCTTGCTGAAGGGGGGAAGAGAGGCAGTTTTGGAGCCTCTCTTGAATGCCATACAGCAGTGGTCCAAGAGAAGCAATTCTAAAAAGAGTAGAAGAGAAAATAAAAGTCAAATAAATATGTCTTATCTCTGTCAAAGGTCAGTGAATAATAAACATGGATACCTTTTTCATTCAAGAAATAATAATATTAATCATCAGAGATGTACAATTGTTACCAAATTAACCTCAACAACATCAAAGTCATGAATGTGAGAATGTATGAAAGTAAGAAGTGGAGGGTTACCTCTTAAAGCTAAAGATGTTTGACATACAAACAAGTACATCAATCTGAAGAGGTTTTTCAAATAGGGATCACAGACTCAATCCACTGCCTGAGGACATCCATTATTATTTGTATTATTGGCTACATTTTTTGTCTCCAGCACTAGAATATGTCTTCACACTAGAATATGATGAATGAACCACGCATGAGAATATTAATGTTATATGAAATATGACTACAACAACCACTAGCGTGACCTGCCTACCCTGTAGACTGTACCAACTGGTTAACTGATCGAGTCATCGTACAAGATAATCTAATCTAATACATCTAGATGGACACTCCCACTTCTGATGTCACATGACAATTTCGGAACAGCTTGTATTGTCACTAATCAACCCTCAACATCACCATCATCGCCACCCACCAGTGACTACAATCTGTTGAGATATTGAACCCCGGCTGTGTTCCTGTCAACAGACACGTGTGTTTGGGGTGCCTGTTCTCATCTGTGTCTGCGGATTCAGGTCATATTGATGGGGTTTGGCAAAGCCCTGCCTGCAGGGGCATGCAGCAGCATGGTTGATCATTTGAATTAGCATAACATGCTGAGAACACATACACACCCTTAGGGTGATAATCAATTAATGTAGTAAAAGTAAACATAAACGTATACACACACTCCCATGGAATTATACACATAGAAAGGGTGCTTTTCTATTTGGTGTGTGTTAATTTGTGCGTGTGTGCATGTGTGTGTGAGTTCTCATACTGCAAATGTGATGGATTCACTGAACACAAACTGAATCATTTGGATGGGTTTCTTAATACTCAGCGTTGAAGTCCGATTTTTTCCCTCAGGCTTGATGCCTGTCTGTCTGTTTGTCTGTCTTTATTGTACTGAACTGATGCAGAGTGCTGACAAAAGCACGAGCATGTCAATGAGGTCTCTGAAATGTGGGCGTAAATGTAAATGTCAATAGTTCAAGTGCTTAGATGTTAACAAGCAACGGTGCGCACACTCTCTCTCTCTCTCTCTCTCTCTCACTCTCTCTCTCTCTCTCTCACATGGATATACTGATGCCGACACAAGTGGCAGAGTATTTAAGCATTCTGCTTTGGCAGTGGCCCGCGCTGACGAAGTCATCATTATGGTAATATTGTGGTCTATCATAATTAGCCGCTAATTGACTGCCTAATGAGGAAGCACTCGGAATGCTCATTAATACTCTACCATCATCATCAATGATAGCTGTAATCAGACCCAGTGGAGGGTCCCATGGTCTCTGCAGGGTGGATGATGGGAGTGTGTGCGTATTGTATGGTGGGTGTCATCATGAATGTGCTTTTGGATTTCATTGGCGACTTACCTCAAAGGAAAACGTTGCCGCTTATTGACGCTGATCATCTCTAACCATGCGTGTGAGGGAAATATATATATACTGTATATATAAACACTCGCGGTTGCCGGCCAATGCTCTCTCTGCCTCTCTGGGGTGCAACTCAGTGCAGATGCAAAATTGTACTTAGATGTTCTTGGGTTTATGTAATCTCATGTCCAAAAGTCGTAGGAGGATCTGGGTGCGCAGGCAACATGGATGAAATGAATGGTAAACATTCTTCATTTGCATGTATTCCCCTGCATTGCTGGTTGAAAAAGCGGCTCAAGTTCCTCATTAATGTCAGAACTCTGTCGTCAGCCCCATTCGGTCCACTCCAGCCCTCCACAAAGAGGGGGGTGGGCAGGTCTTCCAACACGGTGAAAACACCATCTGTGTGTGGGGTGTAGGCTGCCGAGGGTGCTGCATGTTGAACCAGCTACATCTCAGCCTTAAAATGTCTGCACATACATTTACTCTTTCTTAGTTGTTTTTGAAATGGGGCGGAACGGGAAAGAAAATAATAATGTGTGCATATGTGTGCATGTCATTTAGAAAATGACATGCGCACATATACACAGACACACAGACACGCACACACAGAAACATAGGAACATGGAGCGTCTGGCCACAACAAGAAACTTTTTATTTGGGAATTAGTTACCAACCCTAATATCGTATCGTACTAGCGTATGTAAAAAATGCACGCATACGCAGCTATACGCAGCTATACGCTAGGGGAACGTTAGGCATAGGTTGTATACATTTCAAGCACGGTCGTATACGCACGCATACGCTGGCATACAGCAAAGCAGCGAGACATGTATTTTTAAACATGCCTAAAAATGTTGTGCGTATGCGGACGTATGGTTTATACGCTAAGCATACGCTAGGCATACGCTGAATACGCGAGAGTGACGCTAGAGGTACCTTACTCATAGTTCGAGTACGCCGGTCATACGCGGACATACGCTGGCATGAATTTCTGCCTCGCCGTATGCCAGCGTATGCAACCGTGCTTGAAACGTATACAACCTATGCCTAACGTACCCCTAGCGTATGTCAGTGTATGAGTGATATTCTTTTGGCTGACCGTTGCTGGTCATACGCTAGCGATGCACTACTCATAGGTTCAATACGGTACATATACGCACAAATCTCAAGGCCTTTTTGTGTGTATGCAAATTATTTTTCGCATTTTCATATGCAACTCATATGTTTCTCTCATACGCTGTAGTGTGACAGGGCCTTAATGAAGGCTGCAATGATAGTATGTATAAATGTATTGCTTTTTTCCCCCTGTGTGTGTGTGTGTGTGTGTATGTGTGTGTGTGTGCCAGGCATGCCTCTAAGTCTGGACTGCACGGCGTTCTTCGGTTACAGCGGGGAGAACAGGAGGCCCATCATCTACTGGACCAGAGGAGAGAAGTTTGTGGAAGAGCTTGCAGGACACATTAAAGAGAGTGAAGTCAGGTGAATGTCTGTCTGTCTGTCTGTCCATGTTGTCCAGTGTTAAACTTCTCAAGGTTTCTTCCTTAGTCATTGAGGGAGTTTTCACTTCCTTTCACTTAACATTTGTTATTCCATTGTGCTAAATACAATATTTTGTTGAATGTTCAAAGATGATCCTTCAATCAAATATTTAGTCGAGAAAAAAGTTGACACTCACAGCAATTCAAACCTGTAATTAAATTAAACATCAAAAGGCTTTACGCATTGTATGTCTGTAGGCCAAAACCATGAACCATGTTTAAATTTTTTTTAAAGTTTCCAAAGTTAACTTTACCCTTTATGTAGCATAAGCAAGATTAATTCAATATTTTCAGCATACAGGTTTGTGCAGTTAATTTGTTCCTGGGAAAGCTTATTGGGGTATAAAGTGCCACCATACAATTCACAATGTCGGTATATAATTTGTTCCCCAGTGACTGATGAATCGTCAAGCGTTCTTTGACATTTTTTCTTAACCTTTCTAAGATATGATTAATACTAATAATAAAGTGAGATTTAATTCATTTTCTCCCCAATCGGGACCAATTACATTCAGCTCTGTTGGGACAAGCCTGCTTGTCTGCAGGGCGTCAAATATCATTAAGTGCGACCTGCTTCATCGCCATGGAAACAGGGCAGAGAGCATGCATCACGCACACGTTCGCAGCGCTTTGCGGTATCGGCAGACCACGACCTGTCATGATAGTCGCGCACGACACAGACCACGGAATTCACGTTGGATGTGCTCTGTGTTTATTGCAATATACTGGGGTTGGGTTAAAAGTTGGAAGTTATAAGGCACCAGCAGTGATGGGCGGCGCTGGTGTCAGGGTTCTCTGAGAAAATAATTAATTATGAATAGAGGTGAATAGAGGAAACATTTAGAAGAAGGACCCCCAAGCTATCAGCTGATGTCATTCAGAAGGTCCTTAAAGGGTTGCTAGTTCCACGCCTTTCCAACTCACGCACATCCAAAAAGCACACATACCATACATGCTCATGCATTCATAAATCCGCCCACCAGTTGCTACTGTAGGGCCTCCGCAACCCTGGTTCCTCAAGATCCTTCATTCACTGCCCTTTCACACCTTGTGCTGAGTAAATCATCAGTCTACTATTATGTTGCTATGTTTTCCATGGAGATTAAAGACTATCTCCCGAGTCTAACCACCAGGGGGCAGCAGCCAGGGAGACATGTAACCTGGCTCGCCTTGACCCCGCCTTCCGGAAGAAAGGGGTCAAGGGTCCGTCCAGTGACGTCGATCTGGCTTGTTGGTCAAATGAGCCAAATGTGCAGTTTATATTAACACAGACGCAACGTCTGCCTAATCTCTAACCTCTAAGCTCGACAATTCTATCCCGAGTTCCTGCTCTGATCTGCCTCCTGCCCTACCGGGAGGGGTTCGGCTCGCGCCGACCCCTGGCCCTCTTCACCTTCTCGCCGGACCCCACCAGCTGGTCAAAACTCCCTCCGGTCGTCGTCTGAGTTCAGGTCCTTCAGCCTTCATCCTGCGCATTGTGTGGTGGTAATTAGACCCAAGAAGCTACGTTTGAGGACAAGTCCCCTACCAGCCACGCTGTAGTGCGGAACCCTGCTTAACTCTGTCTATGATAACCGTAAGCATCGGTTGCACAGTTGTTGTCTTAGGATAAGGGTAGCCGACCACCCATTGAAATCTGACACGACGAACCTCTCTGCCCACCTTGAATGCAACACCGACGCTTGCCACCGAGCTCCAGACGCCAGAGCCAGCGACATGCAGCTACACCCAGGGAGAAGAATGTACCGCCTTAGACAAGGCTGAGCACGGCTACGCAATGAACTCAATGAAGTTCATTGGGAGAGAAACAGCCATCTCGCTTTTGCTAACTGCATGATGCCCAGCTCAGACACATTAAAGACAGTGAAGTCAGGTGAATGTCTGTCTGTCTGTCCATGTTGTCCAGTGTTAAACTTCTCAAGGTTTCTTCGTTAGTCATTAAGGGAGTTTTCACTTCCTTTCACTTAACATTTGTTATTCCATTGTGCTAAATACAATATTTTGTTGAATGTTCAAAGATGATCCTTCAATCAAATATTTAGTCGAGAAAAATGTTGACACTCACAGCAATTCAAACCTGTAATTAATCTGGCTTTCGCCAACTGCGTGATGCCCAGCTCAGGCGAACCCGAGGGCCACACAACGTATTCCCGATCGCTAACCACACAATCTACACCAAGGTAGATATCTGGGCAGAGTTAGGTAGAAGTGTGTTATGATGGTTTCCTTACTCGTTTATTGATATTACCAAATTATATTGTAAACCTGTTTTACTTTATGCCATTTGCCAACGTCAGTTTTAATTTTAAAGGTTCTTGTCATGACCTTTGTGGTTATTGCTTGAATGTTGTGTTGAAGCCAGCCTCTGTCGCATAAAGAACTCTGAAGCCTTCACCTTTACTAGCTATTGAAATTGTAATTAATAAACATCATTCTAATGTAATAGTTTGGGTGGTGCCCCGTTATTATTCATTCAGTATCTTTTTAATACTTTTCTAGGATTGTTATTAATTATAAGCTGATAACCAACAGTAGGACCTACACTACAGTCCATGGGGTCAGCTGAAAGGCGTATATTGTTCATCTGGGTGGACACTCCCATGTGTGATGTCACTAGAGGGGAGATTTATGCAGCGTTCAGTTTCCCTCGGAAGTCGGAGCTGGGAATTACATCCTGTACTGGAATGTAGTCAAAATGGCTTCTCCGTGCATCAACATAAGTGCAATCTGTAGTAATATTCTGTTTATTAGCAATTCCGTCTTATTTATAATATCTGTAGTAATATCTGTAGGATATTACTACAGATTGCACTTATGTTGATGCATGAAGAAGCCATTTTGGATCATGATTGAGGTCAGGGTTGTGAGATTCTTCTTACAGTACAAGTTTCCAATCCAACTGCAGGGGGCATTCCAACATCCGTTTAAATGGAATGCACCATTAGAAATATTTGTAATAGCTGACGCCACAATCAGGCCCGGTCCTGAAATAGAAGCCAGACTCTCACCCACTTAGGGTTCTGAATGCAGAACCGTGTGTCATCAATCCATTCTGCGCTAATCAAGCCAGGTAGGCATGGAAACAATGGTAGGAGGGTAAGCAGCTAGCTTGAGTACCCAACCCATTCAAAAGTTTCACATCCCATATGGCAGTGGTCATACGTCATACTCAAGCAGAGAGATACTTTTAATGCTCACAAAACAGAATTCATCATCACCACACAAAGGAACTGCGTGAGCACACGCACACACAACCATGTTATTTAGTACCCGCTCTTAGATAATGTATATATACAGTATATTACATCCACTACATACCGTATGCTATGTACTGTACGTGTGTGTGTGCGTGTGTGCGTGTGCGTGCGTGCGCTCGTGCGTGCGTGTGCGCATGTCATCCTCAAACATTATACTAATACATACAACACAGTGTGCATCAAGCTGCATAGGAGCTACCTAGTGAGTAGCAGTATCATACCTAGTGAGTAGCAGTATCCTACCTAGTGACTAGCAGTATCCTACTTAGTGACTAACATTATCCTACCTAGTGACTAGCAGTATCCTATCTAGTAACTATAAGTATCCTACCTAGTGTCTCAAGGTATCCTACCTCGTGACTAGCAGTATTGTATCT
>OMOU01052749.1:2744-12841 GCA_900312585.1 Malacocephalus occidentalis | reverse complement strand
GGATCTTGGGTCTTGTTACTGAGGCCAGTTGCCGTGGGGAAGAAGCTGTTCTTGTGGTGTGAGGTTTTGCCACACTTGTAGCCTCCCTTGAGTGGCGTAGAGCAGTGGTCCAAAGTTATTTCTCCCCAATTAGCACACGTAGTAATGTGCTGATGGAAGTTGGGCATGACTTCCTTTACGTTGGCCCTCGCCACCACCACGGCCACGTCAGGAGCTCGGGCCTGGTACCGACATAGCACATCATGTAGGTCTGAGAGTGTCCGTGGGTGGGGTGTAGACGGCTGTAATGACGACCGTGCTGAACTCCCAGGCAAGATAGAATGGGTGGCAAGAAATCGTTAGATGAGTCTTAGAAGAGTCTTAATATCCTGAGGGTTGCACCACTTGTTGGTCGTGAAGCAAACACCTCCACCCTTGGATTTACCGGACTCTTCCATCCTGTCCGCTCGGAAAAAGGACTCGGTCAAGTAAATGACCGGCACTGACTTGATCCGGCACAATCTAATGTCCCACTGGAATCGAATCCGTGTCCTAACACCATCTAACTTCTTTTCCAGAGACTGGACATTAGATAGAAGGATGCTGGGCAGAGGTGGACAGTGGGCCCAGACTCTCATCCTGTGCCAAACCCTGCTCCACTTCCCTCCTTGTTTCCTTCTCTGTTTCCCTGGAGACGCGTCGCCGCCGGTGTTGTTTTTGTGGCTCGCTCATACGATCTCCGCCGGCCACTCGGAATTGATGGGAAAAAGTGTGTCCCCGAAACTTTGTTGTAGACCAAAATGTATGTCCACAAGTGTATCTTGCTTGTAGTATCTTAGTGCCAATGAATTTGTGCAAAAATAAAAATAAAAATAAAAAACCACACAATCTCTGCATCAATCTTACCTGGGCTGTAATGATTTGTATCTGTATTCACTGCAGGTTGCTTTGGATGCAACGCCTGAGAATGCAACCAGTCTGTTTTTGTGTTGCCTGGGATAGGCCATCTGAGATCAAGGGCCAGGATATTCAAAAGCATGTTTTTATTTTCTCCCTCATGCCACAACGGCTGAGATATAATGATATATGCCAGCGTGACTTGCTGCCGGTCTGCATGAACTTCATGTCTAATTGATCACAGTGTTGCTGTGTGACACACATAGAAGGGGGACCCCATCTGTCTCTCACCTTGGTCACACACGAGAGCGAGAATATCTGACTGCTAGGAGCTGGTGGGATGATGGGAATAAATAAAGAGGGGGCGCGTGTGTAGTAAGAGAGAGAGAGAGAGAGAGAGAGAGAGAGAGAGAGAGAAAGAGAGAGAGATGCACACTTGGCATGGTTCTGGGCGCTTGGTGTTTAGTGGCTGGTGCACTGTACACAGTGACTTCAGTGGACGTTCGTGTGGGCGTGTTCCTACGCTATCCACTCGCTCAGTTATTCTCCCATTAAAAGGCTTGAGGCGTATGAAAATACATATGCCCGTTCGGTGGATGCTCTCGACCAAAGGGTCTGGCAGTAGATCGACACTTCTGCTCTCATCCCATATTGTGCAGGCAACCTAGCAATTATGAAACTTGTTCTATTCCACCAGTTTCTACCAGTTGCAATTATGAATTCAAGAAACCTGCACTATTCTTATATGTACCACAACGATATATATTGCTGTCTCTTTCCACAAATGTACTCTTTGTAAGTCGGGTTGGATAAAAGCGCCTGCCAAATGCCCCCAATGTAAATGTTATGTTTGGAATTCGACAACCTAACCCAGGCACCACTTAAAAGACACACAGGACCTACTTAGGTTTGCTTGGGATGACCATTTTTCACTGTTCCAAGAACTATTGTAATACACTTAATGTAACCATTGTAAATAAATAACTACTTTGTAACAAAATAATAACAAGCATAACTAAAATAAGTAATAATTAAAATAAATAATAATGTTGGTGTCATCATTATCAAATGTGATGAAAATGTAAGACATTATATCGTATAGATGAGGCTTAGAATATGTCAACATAGTGTGAATACAACATAGGTTATAAGACTTACAATATGTACTTTCATGATTAAGTCAAACAGTCTGCCATAGACGAGCGAATGAATGGGAATAGACTAACGAGTGGCATTTATACCAGTTGAAAATTACATTACTACCTTTATATATTTCCGTTCTTGTCAAAAAATGATAACGAAAACCTAGCATTAGCAGGATTGTATAAGATTCCGAATGGAACTCTATCTGGAAAAACGGGAAGACGAATCACTTGTTGTGAAACAACCTGTTCATCTCAGAAAGTCTCCGCTCGGCCTCCAGTATCTCGAATGTGGTCGAGATTTCTTTGGCTCGTGGATGGGTGTTGGTCTATTTTTCTATGTATTGTCATCCTTCCGTGTCGAGCCAGTTTTCGCTAATTCGCCTTACCTGTGCGTGTGGATGAGGTTCGAACATGTCCATTTGGATCTCCTGGGTTGAGGTCGAAGGCGTCCTGGACATAGGCCTACTGCTATTCTGTACCATTGATTTTATTTATTTAAAAATACTATTTTCTATTTTTCGTAGATTTAGAACGGTGTCAACAAAGTCATTATCGGCGAAGACGACCGTAAGCTTTTCCCTGAAATATGTATTCACGACAAGCGCACAATAACCGCAATAGCTGCTCTGCTTTATTCCAGCCTATCGAAGAGAGCGTGAGCCGCAAGCTTCTCCGTGAGTAGGCGATCCTCGGATCCGCTGCGCGCTGCAGACTCCAGCTTCCCTGGTCCACGCCCCGCTCAGCAGAGCCCACCCTCACTTATCGATTGATGAGAGGAAACGGACAAAAGCCATTTGACACTGATAGAGTTCATAGTTGTATTGTCACAACTAATAGGGCCGATTATACTCTTGGGCTGGTTTACGTCTGTTAACCCATTTCGTTGGAATAGAAATGAATGTGTGCAATAAGTCTACAACAAATAATCTGAAGAATTGTAATGACACAATTGAGATTAATATGAATTGCCTATGAATTAGTATCTTCGTCAGTCAACACCAAATAAATCAGTTGGCCTAAATATATATTGCAAGGTCATAGCAAGTATTATATGGTGTTGTTATTGTAATTTGATCACAGTCAACCGAAAATCCCCTATGTATAATATGCCGAAATGCCATACAGGTTGTTCATGTAGCGTTCGTTTCTCAATACTACCCCGTGTGGTAGGAAAGTAGTACGTCTGTAAGAATTATGTCCGACCCACAATGCACTTCACTTATAATGGACTATACCATTCATTTCCAACGGGGATGTTACGCATTAAATACTTTATAGTAACATGTGTACCTTTTCTTTCAATAGCATGTGTTCGTATACAAAGTGTGTAAACAATGTAATGGAAGCGCAAGCTAAATTCAGGTGTCGATACGCTTTTTAAAAACATAGGAAAAATGTCGGCTAGTATTAGGATGATGCAAAAGTGGCGATGGATTATCCGTATAATGGTAGGTTCCGTGCCGTCGAGCTAGCCTTCCTTTTCCTATTGAAGCAGCAGCCATGAGGTAGGTTTCTCCGCGCAGATGTTAGAAAAACATTTAATTATGAACTTTAAATTACAAAACATCCGTCTCATTCTGACTGAATGCGCCATTTCGACATTTACCGTTGTGTATATGCTGAAAGCAATACCCACCAATACGCCTTGGTATCGTAACCACCGGGTATATTGAAACACGATGTCGGGAGGCCTTGTTAACTAGCTAGCATTATGCGTTAGCGTTCAGACAAATAACCTCAAGATATGCACGACGTTTCGTGAAACTTTTAAATATAATTATATTTTGAAACTGAACTCGTTTTAACTGGCGGTTAATGTATTGGATTAGAAGGCCTAACGCTGTTTCTTTGTACTCCAGCATGCTCAGGCTCCAGAAGAGGCTTGCCTCCAGCGTCCTGCGCTGTGGCAAGAAGAAGGTATGGTTGGACCCCAACGAGACTAATGAGATTGCCAACGCCAACTCCCGTAAGTTTAACATGGTTTTACATCGTTTGTTGCGTAGTCTAGTTGCAAGATACGCATAGGACGTCACCTCTTGCTCCCAATTCGCTTAGTGGACTAACCTATTCATGATACTATTAAAGTCTGCCCCAATTATATTTAATGGCGTTACATTGTACATCTCTACCCCTCTTGGGTCATCCTCTGTGCATTTCCAGGTATCAATGGCCACGTTTAGGTGGACAGCAACATTCCGACTGTTGACCTCAGTCTAAGGACAATATTCCGATTACGTTGTTTACGCGAGTTGCTTGGAATGCTCAATACTTATTCCTGTTTACATGTTACAAGTCATAGTCCGATTAGTGACTCAGACATTACGTCTCCTACGCTATATGTCCGACTTTGCCTTAATGTGACACGCACAGCTGAAATACAATTCAATGCGTGATGCTCCACTGTTCTCTTTATCATCTTGCAAACGTTTCAACTCTTCAAGCTTCTATGGCTATATATGCCAATAGGAGGCAGATATAACTTTAACAATAGACCTCTGTTGAGCACTTGCAATGGCAGGGCATGTAAAATGCTGTGAAAGACTATATTTGTGAATGGTGCACTACACAGTGAATCATGACAAAGATGTTATGTACTCTGTATCTTGCTGATGTGCGGCAGACCAGTCACCTGCGATTGGTATTTTTTGTTCCACATTAAAAGTCCCTTAAAGGTGAACTAACAGAATGGATTTGAATCTCCAGGTCAACAGATCAGGAAGCTGGTTAAGGATGGTCTCATCATCCGCAAGCCTGTCACTGTGCATTCCCGTGCGCGCTGCCGCAAGAACACCCTGGCACGTCGCAAGGGAAGGCACATGGGCTATGGTAAGTAAGCCTCTGTCCCATTTGACTAGCTACTGAACTAATGAATGCAAGAGTAGTTTAAGCTTTAGTTGGTGTGCCCGGTGACTAATGCGCTCATCTTTCCTAGGTAAGAGAAAGGGTACAGCCAATGCCCGTATGCCAGAGAAGTTGTGCTGGATGCGCCGCATGAGGATTCTGCGTCGTCTTCTCCGTCGCTACAGGGAGTCCAAGAAGATCGACAGGCACATGTAAAACAGCATTTTATAAGTGTTCTGAATCTCATCGTTTCTGCTAAAATGTATTTTCTAACCACCTGCTTCGGTTCATTGTCTCCAAGGTACCACAACCTGTACCTTAAGGCCAAGGGTAACGTGTTCAAGAACAAGCGTATCCTTATGGAGCACATCCACAAACTGAAGGCAGACAAGGCCCGCAAGAAGCTCCTGTCGTAAGTCCCTCAGCTTGATGACCTCATGCCATGACTTGATTTGTTAGTAATTATTATTTTACGAGATGTATTAATATATAAACTTGCCCATTTTAGTGATCAAGCAGAGGCTCGTCGCTCCAAGACAAAGGAGGCTCGCAAGCGTAGAGAGGAGCGTCTCGCGGCCAAGAAAGAGGAAATCATCAAAACTTTGTCCAAGGAGGATGAGGCCAAGAAGTAATTGGGCTTCTCGACTTTGCCCTGCCTATGCTGACAGTTTAATCTGTTGCGTTCAAAGAATAAAATTGTATATTAAAACAAAACTTGTAATTTGAGTGATTTACACTTTGTAACACCTGTATGTATTCTGTTTTTAGGAAAGTATCTCCACTGGACCATGATAACCAGCCACTATCTGTTTAAATCACTTGGCGGTTACCTTAAAGGGGATGTATTATGCCACCGGGTTTCCAGAAGTGTGATTAGCCATGGCAAGCAGTTTCACAATTGCCAAGTAACTACAGTCTAGTGACATCACAATTGGGAATGTCCACCTAGATGTATGATTAATAGATCAGTCTACCGAGGGGACTATCAACAGGTAAATCAATGTACAGTTGTGGTCAAAAGTTGACATACACTTGTAAAGAACATGTATATCATGGCAGTCTTTCAATTTCTACAACTCTTTACGTGATGGGAGTGATTGGAGCACATACTACTTTGTCACAAAACATTCATGATTTTTGGTTCTTTTATGAATTTGAGTCTTCTGAAAATGACCAAATCTGCTGGGTCAAAAATATACATACAGCAATGCTAATATTCAGTTACATGTCCCTTGGCCATTTTCACCTCAATTAGGCACTTTTGGTAGCCATCCGCAAGCTTCTGGTTGAATCTTTGACCACTCCTCTTGACAGAATTGGTGCAGTTCAACTAAATTAATTGGCTTTCTGACACGGACTTGTTTCTTCAGCACAGTCCACATGTTGTCGATCGGGTTTAAGTCAGGACTTTGGGAAGGCCATTCTAAAACCTTAATTCTAGCCTGATTTAGCCATTCCTTTACCACTTTTGATGTGTTTGGGGTCATTGTCCTGTTAGAACACCCAACTGCATCCAAGTCCCAACCTTCTGGCTGATGATTTTAGGTTTTCCTGGTAATCCTTCATTATTCCATTTACTTTCTGTAAAGCACCAGTTCCACTGGCAGCAAAACAGGCCCAGAGCATAATACTACCACCACCACGCTTGACGGTAGGTATGGTGTTCTTGGGGTTAAAGGCCTCACCTTGTCTCCTCCAAACATATCTCTGGTCATTTTGGCCAAATAGCTCAATTTGTGTTTCATCTGACCACAGAAGGCCTTTTCTTTGTCCATGTGATCAGCAGCAAACTTCAGTCAAGCCTTAAAGTTCCGCTTCTGGAGCAAGGGCTTCCTTCTTGCATGGCAGCCTCTCAGCCCATGGTGATGTAAAACACGCTTGACTGTGGACACTGACACCTGTGTTCCATCAGCTTCCATTTCATCGCAGACCTGCTTTTTGGTGATTCTTGGTTGACTCTTGACCATCCTGACCAATTTTCTCTCAGCAGCAGGTGATATCTTGCGTTTTCTTCCTGACCGTGGCAGTGACACAACTATGCCATGCAGTTTATACTTACAAACAATTGTTTGCACAGTTGATCTTGGGACCTGTAGCTGCTTTGAAATGGCTCCAAGTGACTTTCCTGACTTGTTCAAGTCAATGATCCACTTTTTCAGATCGGTGCTGAGCTCCTTTGACTTTCCCATTGTAGCGTTTGTGGCTGAGTCTAATGAGTGTATCAAAGGAGCCCTATTTAAATGGGCTCAGAGAAGTCACCAGCTGTAGTCAATCATAATCACTCACAAGAAGTTAAGAGGCCATGCCACAAAGCAAATTTGATTGACACTACTTTCTACATCACCAAAATTGATCATTCAAGTGGATATTTTTGACCCAGCAGATTTGGTCACATTTTCAGAAGACTCATAATAAATTCATAAAAGAACCAAAATTCATGAATGTTTTTTGTGACAAAGAAGTATGTGCTCCAATCATTCCATCACAGCAAAATAAGAGTTGTAGAAATTATTGGAAACTCAAGACTGTCATGATATACATGTTCTTTACAAGGGTATGTAAACTTTTGACCACAACTGTATATTTATGTATTTGTCTATACTGGCACATTGCCATTCCTAAATCGAAGGCACATGAACTACAACTGTTTTTCCTGCCTTGAGTCTTCAGCTGCTTGATGTACTAACAATGTTTGCAATATATTCGCGCTAGTGGACAACGCCTCGGCAGTCCATTTTAGTTTACCTGAAAACCGTGGCCTCCCTGTGGGCCCACCACCTGCAGGAAGAGGCATTGGGGTCGGGTGCATTGCAAACCGAGCGGCCTTAGGCCAAAGATCAATGATCGACTTTGTTGCCATATCAGCAGATTTGCAGGCGCATGTTTTGGACACTAGGGTAAAGAGAGGTGTAGAGCTGTCAACTGATGAGGTGAGTTGGATCAGATGGCGGGGGAGGCTGCCAGATAGACCTGGTAAACCCAAGCGGGTAGTGAGGGTGAACTGGGAACGTCTGGTGGAAGCCCCTGTCCACAGGGTCTTTAACTCTCGCCTCCGGAAGAACTTCTCTTGTATCCCAGGGGAGGTTGGGGACATGGAATCCAAGTGGCCCATGTTCAGAACCTCCATTGCAGAGGCGGTGGTTAGGAGCTGTGGTCAGAAGGCTGTTGGTGCCTGTCTTGGCGGCAACCTAAGAACCCGCTGGTGGACACCAGCGGTGAAGGAAGCCGCCAGGCTGAAGAAGGAGGCCTTTCGGGCTTGGTTGGCCCAGGGGTCAGCAGACAGGTACCGGGAGGCCAGGAGGGCTGCAGCCTCAGCGGTCGCCGAAGCAAAAATCCGGGTGTGGGAGGAGTTCGGGGAGGCCATGGAGAAGGACTTTCGATTGGCCTCAAAGAAGTTCTGGCAAACCGTTCAGCGACTCAGAAAGGGAAAGCAGGGCGTAGCCCAGACTGAGGATGTTGTTGGGCGGTGGAAGGAACATTTTGAGGAACTCCTGAACCCGACCAAGGGTTCCCCTCTGGGGAAGAGGCAGAGTCCGAAGCCTCAGGGGGAGCCTCACCTATATCCTTGGAAGTAAATAGTCCCAGTAGTCAAACAGCTCTTCGGTGGCAAGGCGCCAGGTGTAGATGAGATTCGCCCTGAGATGCTGAAGGCTCTGAACATTGTGGGGCTATCGTGGCTGACACGCCTATTCAATGTTGCATGGGGGTCGGGGACAGTACCTGTGGCGTGGCAGACCGGGTTGGTGGGCCCCATTTTCAAAAAGGGGGACTGGAGGGTGTGCTCCAACTATCGGGGGATCACACTGTTAGCCTCCCCAGGAAAGTTTATTCCAGGGTGCTGGAAAGGAGGCTCCGGCGGATTGTTGAACCTCAACTTCAGGAGCAGCAATGTGGTTTCCGTCCTGGCTGTGGAAAAGTGGACCAGTAGGGTTGTTGGGGGGCATGGGAGTTTGCTCATCCAGTCTACATGTGCTTTGTGGACTTGGAGAAGGCTTATGACCGTGTCCCCCGGGAAATCCTGTGGGGGGTACTGCGGGAGTATGGGGTGCCGGGGCTGGTAGCACCTCAAAGTCTGAGGCCATGGTTCTCTGCCGGAAAACGGTGGAGTGCTCCCTCCGGGTTGGGAGTGAGTTGCTGCATCAAGCGAAGGAGTTTCAAGTATCTCGGGGTCTTGTTCACGAGTGAGGGAAAAATGGAGCGGGAGATGGACAGACGGATTGGTGTGGCGTCGGCAGTAATGCGGGCGCTGTACCGGTCCGTTGTGGTGAAGATTTACCGGTCCATCTACATTCCAACCCTCACCTATGAACGAGAAGAACGAGAAGAACGAGATCGCGGAATGAGTTTCCTCCGGAGGGTGGCTGGGCTCAGCCTTAGAGATAAGGTGAGGAGCTCAGACATCCGGAGGGAGCTCGGAGTAGAGCCGCTGCTCCTCCGCTGGGGAGAAGGGCACCTGGAGAGCCCTGCTTAGCCTGCTGCCTCCACGACCCGGCCCCGGATAAGCGGAAGCTAATGGATGGATGGATATCAGACTAGGCGGTTTGCAGCCGAGTGTGAAGCAGTCGGGATGAGAGTCAGCACCTCCAAGTCTGAGGCCATGGTTGCTGCCTTAAACGAAGGAGTATCTCGTGTCTTGTTCACGAGTGAGGGAAAAATGGAGCGGGAAGATGGACAGACGCATTAGTGCGCCGTCTGCAGTAATGCGGGCGCTGTACCGATCATACTTAATAGTAATACTTACGGATTCATAGGCTATATTTCCCATTCCTACATTTGTCAATTCCTACATCATTTTTTATATGTATGTATATTGTATGTAGTATATTCTGCACTTGTATGCCAATTTATTCTGCCAAATGCATTGGCACCCAAAAACGGTTAAATGTCAAAATATAGACCTCTGCAGTGTGTTCTTTGCAAAACTAAACGAGAGAGAAAAGAGAAAAAGGTCAAACAAAATATATACTAACGGTGATATACAGGCTAGGGTAGTAGTGATATTTTTTAGGTACTACTATTTTTGCTTTATTTTTATTTTACTTCTGGAACATATTGCCTATGTGGAAGCTCCACCAGCAGAGGGCGCCCGCTATCCCCACTGCTCAGGCGCCCACATCGAGGCAACGCGGCTGTCTAAACCAATAATTAACTGTTATGACTCGATATTTAGGCCCAAGAGTAGCACTGCTTATCACTGGTTTTGAAGGCATAGTGCAGAACTATATGGGGGGGGGG
>OMOU01052748.1:0-13292 GCA_900312585.1 Malacocephalus occidentalis | reverse complement strand
TTGGACTGCAGAACGAAATAATCACCATCGACCTAAATAATAGTTCCTGTGTGTGTGTGTGTGTCTGTGAGTCTGTGTGTGTGTCTCTGTGGTGTGTGTGTGTCTGTCTCTGTGGTGTGTGTGTGTGTCTCTGTGGTGTGTGTGTGTCTTTCTGTGGTGTGTGTGTGTGTCTCTCTGTGGTGTGTGTCTCTCTGTGTGTGTGTGTGTGTGTGTGTCTGTCTGTGTGTGTGTGTGTGTGTGTGTGTCTGTGTGCGTGTGTGTGTGTGTGCGTCCATGTTCTATTTACCCTGTGCCGTAGGGCAGCCTGAACACCAGCAAGGCCGGCGACGAGGCATTTAGCCTCAGCTGGCCGAGGGTTTCGGCATCCATATAAAGAGGGGAGGTTTCCAGTTGGTCCTGCAACTCTCCAACCACTGCACTGGAAGCTGGCCAGGACACCGCAGGCAGCACCAGGGGGGAGGTAGAGGACAACAGAGCCCCCTACACACCGTGTGTAAGTGGCGCGCCACCAGTGACCACAATTAATGACACAATTCATTCTTATTTTTGATTGACCAAGGCTGGGTTAGCCCCCTCCCCCCACTACAATACATTCCATCCCCCACCCTCTACTTAAGGAAATACGCCTATGCTTAATATCTGATGACATACCATGGTCATGTAATACTGCAGTAATGTGTTGCAGTATTTGTATGCCAATTGTACATCTTGGTGCAGTGACAGGCCTGTAGCTAAGACTAAGACCAGTACAAATGTCAAAGAGGTAATATTGATTGAAATGTCATGTTGAGATGTGTTTCTCGGGGATCACAGATGACAACAATAATCCTTCTCAAATGCAGAGTGGGAATATAATATATCTTACCTCCAGATTAGGGAAAGCACTGTCCTGCTTGTTGCCAAAAGCTCCCCCATACATAGTGAAGTCCTCAATGCTCAGCTGATGATGAGAAACACAAAGAAGAAACACTTTGGGTGAGGTATGAGGAATTCTCTCGCTGTTGCCAATGGAAAGTGGGTAATTCCTTAGAAGCTTATATTAAAGGGACCCCATTATACCACCAGGTGAGTGTGATTAATCATTACAAGCAGTTTCAAAATTCACGTGTGACAAAGTGACATCACAAGTGGGAGTGTCCACCTAGATGTGTGCTGATTAGATCAGACTACCAGCCCACCCAGTGGACTAGGTGCCAACTGGTAAACTGGTCTACAGCATGCATCCCCATGGACACTTCCACTTTGGATGCACAATGACACTTTTAGTCACATGACACAATGACACTTTTAGTCACATGAGCTTATGGCATTCACTAGATTATCCCTGCGTGTCGATCGTCCTTGTCCAGACGTCTCTGGTATACATTCGTCTCTCCCTTCACTTGTGTGTGTGTATAGGCTACCTTATCTTGTAGGAAGAGCAGTACGTTGCGTGGGCCCCCGTGGAGAGCTGTGTGCAGGTAGGCTTGCAGCTGGTCCTGTCCAACGATGTGTCCCGCTGTCGGGAGAGACTGGGACGGCAAAGAGATCCTGGCAGAGAAGGACCGCGACCACACAGTGTAATAAATGATGAATGAGTGACACGGCGAGCCAGAAGACGACACATTTCTGCGATTATATCAGAATACGATTACAAAAAAAAAACAGTCATTGATGTAATAATACATGGGTTGGTTATATAATTGCTTGGCATATCAAATAACATCGCTACAAATAACATCAGTATAATAACATTAGACGCTAGCAAGACAGCCCGCCGCTAGCTGCTCAACACACCGAAGGTCAATAACGGGGAAATAGGATCAGAAATAAACACAAGCACACCAACCCTTCGCTGGTCCATAGCATGAAGGGCACCTGTTCGTCGCATTTCGCCCGATTCAATACGGCGAATAAAACGACGAATGATGCCGAGATGCTGGAAAAGAGTCGCATCTTTATGGTCGCCATCTTCCAGAATGCACTTGCTGAGTGGCGTGACCGAGCGTCACCGGACTGCTGGGGACCGTTAGGTTGCGGACCGCATCACTATCATCTGTGTTCTGCTTCTGAGTTGTTCTGTGAAATGTTTCAGTTATATTATTAGAAAATCACTGAGGAAAATAACACAATTAAGTTGGAGTAGTGTATCCATGGTAAACTGCCAGTCTTCTATTACAATTACAATTGAATGATGATTTTCGGTTTTTTCTATTATGAATCAGGTATTACAGTAATATGCAGTGAAACGGAAACACCAGAACGGATGCAATACTTCAAACAATCAAGTGTTAAAAACCTTCAAAATCTAAAACTATCAACACCTACTGATAAGACAGGCGTATAAATGTACTATTAGTCACCTTTGTTTGAATATATATTTTTATATCAAATCGTTTTTGTAAATACACAAAAATACAATAACTAGGAAAATAAACCACCAAAAGCAGTCAATTGATTGGCTCTTGTACTTTAATGGCAAATGTATTTAGTGTGGCAATAATAAGGCAATATGTTGGTCAAGTAACCACAGATCCCCTCTGTGACCGAATCGCAGTTCCTTAGTTTAAAAAACACATTGATTCCAATATGGATGGAACAGATCTATTCCCACATGTTCAAACTCCTGCTCTGTTAACCAGCAAATAATAACAGTTTTAAATTGATGTCATAAATAAGAGATTGAAGTATGTGTGTGATAAAAGTGCAGTAACTTCAGATATCCAGTAATAACAGATATAGAGGTACGTGTGTGGTAAAAGTAAAGTACAGCAATGTAACTGATTCAGCTGCCAGAACAAATCACAATACAATATGACACCCTTCAAACAGTATGCACATGCACTCCATCTTCACACTCCCAACAACAATATCCCAACTTTAATTGTTTCTCTCACACGGATTGACTTCTCTTCTCTTGACCATTAAATATAGCATTCATACACTGGTGTGATTGAATATATCACACTAAGGGTTGCAGGCAAACAGCACCTCGGTGTGAAACGTCATGCAAGCCAGCCATCACAAGAGATAACCCGATAAACTACAGGTTACCACCGTATAATGTTTTACCAGCACCAATAATGTAGACATGTCATCCACAGGTGACACGTTGACAATTCAGTCGAACAAAAAACATTCACTTAGTGGTTACAATAATGACTGATGTGAAGAACAAGAAAATTAATCATGTTTTGTTATTTTCAAATGGATTATTTAGAATACAATAATTATTAGAAAATTTTAAAAAATCTGAACCCACTACCTAGAAAGTATACATTGTCAACCCATTTCCAAAATTGACTGTTTTGCCAAAAAAGTGGATATATACAGTATATATATATATATATATATGTGTGTGTGTGTGTGTGTGTGTGTGTGTGTGTGTGTGTGTGTATCAAGCACTTCCTTGATAATGATCAGGGCTCAGATGCTACGGAGCATCACTGACCCCACAATGTTACCCTAAACGTTGAGATACCCTTACCGGTACTTCGGCATTTCCTGAGTGTGAGCGATCCTGCATGGCGTGGTCGCCTGGTGCGGTAAACCACACCAATGGTCCATAAAAAGGGGAATACATTCTAGCATTCAATTGGGGAAGGGAGGCGGACATCACCCTCAACAGAGTCTTCATTCAGGTCCTTCCCTAAGGGTTAGGGAGGTGGAGAGTGTGGAGAGGGTGGAGGCATTCAGAAGTGTGCTGCTCCCAGGGAAGAGGGTTTATGATCTGGTTTGTATCTGGCTATGCAGGGCCTCTGCCTGGGCTTTCAGACTCTGAAATTCCCCCTGGATGAAGTCCGTCAAGACCTTTCGCATCTCCAGCTGAGGAAAAAGTAAGATGAAATGAACATATCGGTGTTTAAACAACTTCTGACACTGAAAAGTGTGCAGTTTTTCACCTGGCTTTTATTCTCTGCCCGGAGAGCCTCCAACAGGTCTTTCACGCTGAACGGTTTCCCCACAAGGACTGTAATGTTCTACGTTTCAACAGAGTGATAATAAAGCTCACTAAAATAAAATGAAATACAATGAAATACAATAAAGCTTATTCACCTATATTCAGCACCAACAATTTGACAATGTTTTCGGCCCCCCTGGAATAAAGCCGTCCTCTAAATCCTGAAGGATCAAATCACATTCCTCTGTGGTTTTGTCCTGTGCTTGGAAATATGAAACAACACCAGTCCTATAAAAAGGCCCTGCCAGACCACGCTGACCTCAAAGAAGTAGCGGCAACAGTTGTCGGTGTGCTGTTGGTCGTGTCTGTATGATCCAAATGTATGACATCCGATTAACCCCTTGAGATGAAACATCTCGCTTTCGAGGGGGTCCTAAAGGTCCTAAGCCTTTAGGAAGTAAGATGTGATCTCACAGATGTCTTGCACATTGACTTGGTTTTTTCCCCTGCAAATGATATGCATATGTAGTTCATATGTAAAAGCGCATTGACTGTATACAAAATTAGGCGCGTTGACCTTCGTTTGCGCCCATCCAAGGTTAAATGAGCGTGAGGTAACTTACCTTGCCAGTCTGAGGGATGTAGGGCGTTACATTTGGCAGAACATCACTCATACCTAAAGACATAGACGGTCTGGGCATTAAATATAATTCATTATATTATGCACACAAATTTGAGGTGGTAGTTTAGGGGATAATGCCTAATTTTATTATCCTACTTGTGCTAATGCAAATGTATTTTGACGCCATCTCCATTTCCGTCTCGACTTCCTTGCTCAATGTTCTGTTGGATAATGGAACAAGAGGACGCTCTGACGCGCTGAATTGTGTTGTACGTCGTCTTCATTCAATGCGACGCTGACACAGGTAAGATCATGAAATTAGGTAATATCCCCTCAACTGGACAGCAACACCAGCAGATTCATTACTCCTCATGCGCGGACCCACAGACAGAGAATAACTGTAGTGTATTCCTAAGTTCCTATTCATGAATTATATATTCACCCCTGCAGTTAGCATTTTTCTAATATTCTGTTTTCATGCTTGTTGTTTTTACTTTTACACATTGCCACTATTAACAGTTGCTGTGACAACAATCATGTGACAACATTGTGTGGATTATAATACGTATGGGAAGGCGAGACTCACCCACATGCCACATGGGCAATATGACGGGATTAAGGGAGCACTCCGCTATTAGTCGACCCACACCTAAAAACAGACCCATGTCATTTACACATCATCAACTAAACACAGTACCTAACACAGCATAATTACAGTACATATGCACACTCACCCCATTTTATCCGGATAAACTCTTCAGTCATGTTAATTTTACCTGTTGGTTGAACGGCAACAGAGCCAAGTGTTGAGAACTATGAGAACTGAGGAGGCAAAATAACAAGGGATAGAGAGTGAGGATTGAGAAGAGGGCAAGTCCATACCCTCGGGGAAGATGTGTACCCATTCCCCTTTATTCAGCCGTTCCAGGACGAAATCCATGCCTTTCTGGTAAACTCCATCACCTAGGCAACACAAAACATGACACCATTAGCATTAAACAAGGCATATATAAACATATAAACAAGTCAAGTTTTGCTTGCATATTTACGAGCATACACATATTGACTACGTAGAGGTCAAGTGCTCTGACCGAAGCACACCAAAGCTCACCTCGACATACAGGAACACACTTGCCGCGACTGAAGAATCTGGAGTGCAGCTCTGTTGTGAAGCAGATGTCTGACGCAGCCGGAGTCCTGGCCAATGGGAAGCCACAGAGATTACAAATCAACCAATGAACACACAGTAGATTACCGTGGGTGCTGTATATGACGGGATCTCAAAATGGTTATATTCACCATCGCATCTTTCGGAAGTTCCATAATTGCCTGAGCCGTAGCACCCCTGTCAAAGAAAATTGGCATTTTTTCATATTTTCCTGTACATGAGAGTCTCTATGTCCATCTATGTTTAGTCTGTGTCTTATTTGTTATCTGGGTGTGTACAAACGTACCCCAGATAAGTGGGTCATCCATACAGGACTGATGATTGGACAGTGTGATCAGGGGTGTGTCCGAGGCCCGCTGGTCCACCAATTGTAACAGAGTGTCATGGTTATGTACTGTCATGGAGTTCATGTACTCTGCAAGAAAACAGGTGGGAAAAATGAGCTGATTTTTGGTATTTCCTTTCAGAGACATTCCTCAGTGTGTGTGTGTGTGTGTAACTTACTTGTCCAGAAATAAGCGTAGGACCCCACCGAGCCCATGACCAGAGAGCTGGTAATCCTCCAACCCAGATGAGGGCACTGTGGAAATGGCCATTTCACTTCCAGGGGCATTACAGCGCACAGCAGCCGACACTACATCCACTCACCCTCCTGGCCCATACAAGTTCAGAAACGGGTCAGTTTAAAGCCATCCAATGGCATAATAATAATAATGCCTTCCAACAAATCATTCCTTAACAAATAGTTATGGAGAATTCACGATTTCAGTCCACACACACCACTTAGATTTAGACTGTACAAGTATTGTAGATACAAATTTAGTCTTGTTTAAAATGATAGCTGAATTCAGTCAACCAACGAATTCAGTCTAGAGGTGGTGTAGCCTAAAATGTAGTTGACATTGAATGTGTAGTATTTAAAGATTGCACACGTGAGTGATGTAATGTTAGCTTCCAGAGAGATATGCCCGTGGTCAGCAGCAGTAGATCACTGTACTCTGCCAACACTGTAAACATCGGCCAACACTCTCAAACTAGATTAGATTATATCACAAACACATCCGCATTTAATACTGCCAAATGTCTGTCATCAATTGTTGTTGTTTTCTTTTGTATTCCTGCACTCCAATCATAAGATAGACATCGGATATCCAGCTCACCTTTCCACAGAGACCATGGATGTGTAAAGCTGGTCAGTGGTGAGAATAGCATGACCCTCTGACCCGGAAGTGAACATGTTGAACAAGGAATTGCGGACATTGTAGTTTGTTATAGGATACACTTTATTTCTTCACTCGATTTCGTATTTTAACCTCGTCTAAGAAAACATGTTACGTAACGTTAGAAATATTAAATTACACAAAGGTGGACATAGTATACCCGTACGATCTCAAATAGATCTATTTTAGGTAACCATAAGTAGCCTATGTGGCGCCCCCAAGTGGCGACCACCCTGATACAAATGCTGCACAGATCTATCTTACAATTCAAAACTTGTATACTTTTTTTTGTCTCCGTATCCTGGAATTGCAGTGTATAAAGCTAATTAAACCAAATGTATTCAATTCTCTACAGACATTTATGTATTTGTATTTGTATGTATAAATCTGTATATATGAATTGCATTTCTATAGAACACTTTAACATGTATAGTACATTAGTGATATCGAATAGGCCAATAACTATAGGCCTACTTGATAAAAAATTAGGACATTAGCACTAGGCTATCTATATCTATATAGTCGACTTTACAAAAGCTCTTTATTTTAATATATTTGTTGATCTCTTCCCAGTGGAAGGTCCAATTACAAAAATCAGAAGTGGTAAAATTTCAACATCAAACATACATATTCTTAATATATTAAATATTAAGAAATACACACAGAAAACCTTAATAAAATGTCCACTCATATACATTACTAACTGATAAAAACAGAGGATTCAATTGCCTACATCCACAAAATGATTTAATTCCGATTGCATATTTTATATACCCCCTGAGAAATGAAAAATGCATATAAATATATATACATATGAATAGTCACAGCCATTTAGAAATGACTCTTGAAATTAAAGCAATCACTGTGTGTGACACCGGCTAACATGTAGCTTCAGACATCTGTGGATCTTTTCCTTGAAAAGATGGACTGCACCATAATTTATAGACATATAAATAGCAGCAATCACATAGCAGGGTCTAGAATATACAATACCATTCCACCTCCCACTCCCAAAACTGAAACTATAGTTACATTAACTATAGTATAATTACGCTCTTTGTCTGGTCAGTTGATTAGCAGAAGGTGACCCAGAACCAGTGGTGTTGCACTGAGCAGACTTCACCAGCTGGGGGCGAACCAATCCAATCCTTTTAGTGCAAACTCAAACCCCAGGAAACAGGCCTGAGAGAGAGAGAGAGAGAGAGAGAGTTGTTAAGGTGATAGAGGAAAAGCATCTGTCTTTTTAATAGTGAACGCTAATAATTAGCATGCTCTGGAATGAGTGCCTTTTGCTGATAAATCAAGCTCACCGCATTGGCAGGAAAGGCTCGCAGAAAGACTGCATTAAAACCCTTATAGAGGCCTCTTGGTCCTTCCTCTCGAAGCAGCGTTCTGAGGACGTCTACCTGACCTCGGTACTTTCCATCTGCAGCTGTGTACACACACACACACACACACACATAAACATTTGAGTGCAACACCTGCAAACACATGTAGGGTGACAAAAAAGCCCACGTACGGTACATGGCTTGCACTGAGAAGGCCCGCAGATGTATCGTAAGAATGGTGTACAAGCGGTTTCTATATTTAATAGTTGTAAGGGCTAGGAATCGTATGGCACGGCAATGTCTCAAACCTTACCATACCTCATGTGACACACCTCAACCTGATATGAAACTATTGTGATATACCTTATATTTATATACGTTGAGTACAATTCCCTATGGTTACGTGATTCCACATCACCCATCTGTACACTCTGTCCCCTTTGTTCCTGCATTGCTCACACACTGCTCAGTATGCCTCGTGTGCCACCTGTCTGGAAGTTAGACTTCAGCACGTCGGGCGGGAGAGCGATCGTCCAGTTCAGGATCCCCGCCACACCGCCGGCCAGGAGGATCTTGGGAGTGCTGAGTTGCGACACGCTGCCAATCAAAGACAATCACACCAAACCGGCACAGTTCAGAGGTCTCTTCAGTGATGCAGACAGATTGTAGATGGATGTTAGAGTGTTGACTGACCTTTGACCCTCTGGTGTCAGGAAGTTCTTAAGGGTTTCATAGGTCAAGAAATAGAGACCGTTAGAAGGCACGTCTGAGAGGAACAGAGTGAGAGTCGGGGAGCTATAACATGTGCACTTTGGATTCAATAATTGCACATGTTGTGACATATATACATAAAAGTCAAACATTGGCCCACGCACACACACACACACACACACAGACACACACACACACACATGTTGCATCTATTACCTCTGATAAGTGTCAGTAGGGTGCCTTTGTAGAGACTGCGTATTCCCTGCTCCCTATAGAGCCTTACAGCACAGTCAATAGGACCTGAATATTTAACCACTCCACCGCTAGCCTGCACCTGGAAAAACGCACACACACACACACACACACACACACATAAGAATGAGCTCAGTGGTTGCTCAACCCATTACATGCGCTAATGGTAGTTAATATGTCTTATCTAAAACATTTCCATTTGGTTGTGTAGTGTGTGTGTGTGTGTGTGATGGCTGTTTTAAGAAGCCTCACCTGGCCCCAATCAGGCCGATAAAGACATCACATAAAGAAGACACTTAGGTCTTCTGACCAGGGCTTACAGGTTGTCCCTCACTCCAGGCTGTATGTGTTATGCATCTATGTGATGTGACTCCTGTGCAGCACTTTGTGACTTTGTCTGTGAAAGGTGCTATATAAAGAATCGTTACTTACTTATTCAAGGGACAAACTTAATTGACAAATAACATAATACCAAAACATCCTTGTAACATACACCTGACCTCACCTGCAGTAAGCACTTGATCCGCTCTCCTGGAGCAACTATTACTGTGGTGAAGACCCCTGCTAGACAGCCAGACAGGAAGATCTGCACCGGCCTGAATAGAATAGAAATTAAAAGCAAGTTAAGTCATAGAAAAGTGAGTTACTTAGTAATATACATGCATACAATAACATACAATAACATACTTAAATATGTGATACATTGCTTCAGTAAAGAAACACCTTGATCTACATTTAGTCTCTTAAGGTGCAATGACAAAAATGCTTGATTTAGACCTGTGGCATTCTCTAGTTTTGTCTTTCTATGTGCACCGGTTAAAATGTCACCTATCATCTATTGACACCTGTCATCTAGTGACTTATCTGCATGCAGTAAGAAAACCTTATCATATACAATTCATTCATTTGTTAATTAATATTAGGGTTGACTTTTTTTTCCAGTGGAAGTGGCACATCACAAATAAAATACTGTAGCAGTGTAAACTGAAGGAGGAATTTGAGAAAGGACAAAGTGTGAATGATGAAACTGATGTGCAATGTTCTGATGTGAGTGTCACCGTCTACATCAATCTTATGGGCCATTCAGAAAGAGAAGTGCACGGGAACGTCCTGGCTGGGGCTATGTGGGCAGAGAGGGGTGTGGAGTGGGTGTAACATTCAGCAGGGGGGCGGGGGAGATGCAGGCGAATGATAGGCGAGGGGAGGGCAGCAGGCATTCCGTTATATATATATAACACTCTTATTCGTGCTACTCTCAACACAACGGCTTAACCTGACCGATTATTAAAACAAAAACCTGCCAAGATATCTTTCTAGTACTTCCCACTGGAGTTTGGGCATTTATCTTTGGGCGCTTTACAATGTGGACGGACTAAATCTAGACGTTTCATTCATTCTCTGTGTGTGGATGTGTGGGGCAGTTCTACTCACGTGAGTGCTTTGCCAGACTTGCCCTGCTGAATCTGTTTCCCCAAACCAAAGCCAAAGAAGCTAATGGCCATCATAGGAGCCACGCCGGCCAGCGGGGCCCCCATGCCCTTGTACAGGCCGAGGATACCCTGACCACAAGCACATACACAACAAGCACGACACATTATTATGCACACACAATAACTCGCCATGCACACATACACACACACACACATGGAATAAGGGTAAGCAATAAGGATATTGGACGACATGCCATTGCAATGGACAGTGATCGATCACAAGAACACATAACAACAACATCAACAACCTTAAATGGATCCTGAATGATTACTACGGGTCTTTCCCATGGGTCTTGTGTGTGTTTGTGTGTGTCTGTTTTTCTGTGCTTGTGATTTGTGAGGAAAGAGTATAGAAATGATAGGCTTGAGTATTCACCTCTTTGGAAACCGTCTTGTGGAAGCAGTCATAGGTTCCTCTGTAGACTAAAAGCTGCCCCGAGGAGGCTTTAGGCTGAGTCTGTAACCTCACCTGCATGACAAATGCACATTTTAAGGTGAGTCACGACACATTGCTACAACCTAACTCGCTCACTAATGCCCCGTGCAGGTAGGAATCTTTATGGGCCATGCTCACCACTGGAGCCAGGTCATCCCTCCTCAAACACAGCCTGCAAGCTAATGAGCATGCACATGGTTGCTAGGCTGCCCAAATAAACAGGGTCTCCTGAGTCCAGTGCTGATTTTTGTTTTGTTTAACTCAGAGAAACATTTCTTACTTTAACCAATTGTGATCACGAATGACGAGCACTGTGTCAAATCAAAATGGAACCATTTTGGACCATGAAGAAGTGCAGTGCAGTGACCTGACACTACCAAGTTACCGTCTGGGAAGTCATCATTGGAAACTGTTTGGGAAAGGGCCGTCGCTTTCAAAGAAAATCCTTGGCAGGTGATTGGATGAACCATCTGTCTACGGGCATTATTGTTTCGGAACAAACGGATGTTTCTCGCTGTCATCACACCACGCTGTCATTCCACTACGCTGTCATCCCGCTACGCTGTCATCACACCATAAACCATGTGCGCAGCTGCCAGTATAGGGCACTGATTGGTTGGAAGCACTGATGGTTTGGACACAAACGGATAGCTTGAAGCCTGGCCAGACAGAAACCTTGACATGACACGACATGGGTGTGTACTTGTAGCCACCATGGCCAATCTGGAAGGGGGGGGTCGTTCTGAACACAGACACACACCAACTGTTAACGTTGGGTCTGTCTTGAGAAAGCTTGTGTGTGTGCTGTGAGTATATATGGTGAGACAAAGGTGGTCGCTTTCGACAAAGCATCTGTGCGATAACAAGGGGAAACTCCCACCAATGTCTGTTGCTCGACAGAGTCCTGATAAGACGAAGTGACAGACAGTTCTGACTGCCGGGTCAGGGTGAAAGCATGTTTTAGTTGTCATGGGGAGTTGTTTTCTGGCTTGGTGGTTCCACTGTTATCGACTCTGGTCCTAGTCATGACAATGGGGCAGGGGGGGTGGATGTTTATGAGAGGAACATGGAGGCCATGTGTAGAGCTAGGCAGCCCCCTTGTCAATGCCAAGTTGGACTAGGGTTTGAAGGTGAAAACAACAGATATGCATCTGCCAGGCACGTTATGCCAATGGAGAGCGCACCTATAAATAGTGTCATTAAGAACACCCTCAGCCATATTGGTCTTTTGATTTTTTATTCATCATCATATTATTATCAATGTATACGTTATGTATTGAATAGTTTATTATATTCCTGAAATGGATGACTTCTTCCCTAAAATGTGTCAACAGACTGTATAACCTACGTTGTCAACTTTCTGCTGCTTCTGAGCTCGTCCCGGCTCTAATTCCTAACACTAGGATACGTTTCTCAAAATGAAAGTAGACACTACTATTTGCAACTTGGTAGCCATATGGCGCAGGTGACGGTTTGCAGCTACAGTTTAGGAAAAAACGGTTCCTCCTTCACCCCTGACCGGGAGATTAGTGAGACAGCCCCGGGTTTAAAGTTGATAATCCTCCCTAGACAGCTAATCGCAGTCTCGTGTCAGTAAAATAATATGCATTCACATTTGACAATTTCCACAACTACATTGCAAAAGAAAATGAAAGCAAAAAGCTACGCATGGTGGGGTCGAAAAACAAAAAGCATCCGAAACCCGTCGTGCCACGCATCTACACAGTTGAATTTATAATCGGCAGCCTAAACACATACGATCACCTTTATAGTGTCCAGCGGGTGTCCGGCGAGCAGGAGACACGCTCCCGCGACTCCTCCTGCCACGAAGTTCTTCAGCGGGGAGACCCGTCGAACGGCCAGGTCCCCGTCTTCTCCCCCCATGTCTGTCTGCTGCTCCACCCCACCGGACAGCGAATAGCGCTCAAAAAGTTCGGGGTTCGGTCAGAACGAAAGGAGTCATCAAAAACATCCAAGCAATCTTATCTACTGGTGTGATCGTGTGTGTATCTGAATATTCGAGCGGGCTGCATCCAATCACGAAGCTACATGCATCTGGTCTACATCAATTCACATTTCACATCTCACGTTTTTCCTTGGACTCGTAATACGAATAGCACACGTTGCCTCCTCTGCCTTCTCTCTGTCTACTAGTATGCTTTCGTATTTATAGCGAGAGACACCA